>CM049876.1:5357131-5447131 GCA_027474115.1 Schizopygopsis malacanthus | reverse complement strand
AGTTATCCAAGTACCGGGTGGAGCGATCAAAGGGACCATAACTGATTTAATGAGCCATTCGCAGTTTCACTGTACCGGCCGTGTGTACTTAGACCTGCATGGCTTAATCTTTGAGACAAGCATATGTTACTGGCAGGATCAACCAGGTAGTGGGCCCTCCGGCGGGGGGGAAAGGGGAACAACCGCAAGCGCGCTTGAGTCCTACACACGGGTCTCGCTCCGCGCGGGGCGCCCGGGGTAAGGGGGGGTGGTCAGCCATCCCCCTATCCGGACGTGGACCCGCGCCGGTGCGGCCGCTCATAGGGCACGTTGCGGTGGCCTCTCCTCCGTCGTCTGGCTCGTTACCGACGTTGGGGGTTGGCCGCTGGATCGCAGCCGTAAGGTGGAAAAGTGTGTTTCACGGGGATGGCAGGAGCGCGGCTGGCGCCCGTAGCGCCGAGGGCGGACACCTTAAACCCTCACCGCAGGCCCCTCTTGTGCCTCCGCCGGTGGCGGACCTCTAAGGATAGACCGGCCGTCTGCGTCTCCCAATGAAGGGTGGGCACCCCCGTGGGGGGCCGTCTCGTGCGCGCTGGTGGCGGACAAGTTGCCAATTTGCCCCTAGGGCGCCCTTCAACCCATAGCGGCCGGTGAGGTCTGTGTTTTGATATTAGATGACCGTCACTTTTTCGACCGGGCGGGGCCCTAGCTCGGGCGCGCTTCGCGTTCCAATCTGTCGGCGGAGGGTACGACGCTTTCCCTGGCCGCCCCCGCGGCGCACGCCTCCGGGATTGGCCAGGTTGGCGAGATAAAGCGTCCTCCCCTCCATGCTTTGTGGTCCGTGTTTAGTTTGACAAAGCGTTCAAAACCTAAGTCCACAAAACCGGCCGCTCGCCGAAATCGCGACGGCACATCAGAACGGCTCCTCCTATCGGGCCCACCTCCAGGGTCGCGGACGAATCCGAAACCGACCCGAGGACGAGGCGCCTTGCCGGATCGGCCCGGCACCTCGAAGAGGGTGGTTCTCATGGCCAAGGCCCGCACAGGATACTTAGTCGTTTTTTTTGGCCGAAAATCACCCAGGGTCTAAGCCAAAACGGTCGGGTCCGAGAGGGTGAGCCCTCGTCGGACTCGCCTCTCGCCGAAGAGACCCTGGAGCCTCGATCCCGCCACTGGTCACCCCGAGACGGATTCCTCCGGTGCCTGCGGGTATGGGGTATGGGCTGGAATCTACCCCGTCGGGGTGATGCGTTTCTGGGCATGTCAACGCTCGAAAAGCCCCTGGAGCTTAGCTCTCATCATGACCGACAACCAGAGCGAGGGGCGTCGGGCTGCACTTTACCCCGTCGGGGTGATGCGTTTCTGGGCCTGGCAACGCTCGAAAAGCCCCTGGAGCTTAGCTCTCATTGTGACCGAGAACCAGAGTGAGGGGTGTTGGGCTGGAATCTACCCCGTCGGGGTGATGCGTTTCTGGGCCTGTCAACGCACGAAAAAGCCCCTGCAGCTTAGCTCTCATCGTGGCCGACAACCAGAGTGAGGGGCGTCGGGGTGGACTTTACCCCGCCAGGGTAATGTGTCCCTGGGCCTGGCAACGCTCGAAAAGCCCCTGGAGCTTAGCTCTCATTGTGACCGACAACCAGAGTGAGGGGTGTTGGGCTGGAATCTACCCCGTCGAAGTGATGCGTTTCTGGGCCTGTCAACGCTCGAAAAGCCCCTGCAGCTTAGCTCTCATCGTGACCGACAACCAGAGTGAGGGGCGTCGGGGTGGACTTTACCCCGCCAGAGTAATGTGTCCCTGGGCCTGGCAACGCTCGAAAAGCCCCTGGAGCTTAGCTCTCATTGTGACCGACAACCAGAGCGAGGGGCGTCGGGGTGGACTTTACAAAAATACACGTTTGGTGAAATCGCGACGTCACGTCAGAACGGCTCCTCCTATCGGGCCCACCTCCAGGATCGCGGTCGAATCCGAAACCGACCCGAGGACGAGGCGCCTTGCCGGATCGGCCCGGCACCTCGAAGAGGGTGGTACTCATGGCCAAGGCCCGCACAGGATACTTAGTCGTTTTTTTTGGCCGAAATTCACCCAGGGTCTAAGCCAAAACGGTCGGGTCCGAGAGGGTGAGCCCTCGTCGGACTCGCCTCTCGCCGAAAGACCCTGGAGCCTGGTCCCCGCCGCTGGTCAACCCGAGACAGATTCCTCCGGGGTCTGCGGGTCTGGGGTGGATTTACCCCGCCAGAGTGATGTGTATCTGGGCCTGGCAACGCTCGAAAAGACCCTGGAGCTTAGCTCTCATTGTGACCGACAACCAGTGTGAGGGGTGTTGGGCTGGAATCTACCCCGTCGGGGTGATGCGTTTCTGGGCCTGTCAACGCACGAAAAAGCCCCTGCAGCTTAGCTCTCATTGTGACCGACAACCAGAGTGAGGGGTGTTGGGCTGGAATCTACCCCGTCGGGGTGATGCGTTTCTGGGCCTGTCAACGCACGAAAAAGCCCCTGCAGCTTAGCTCTCATTGTGACCGACAACCAGTGTGAGGGGCGTCGGGGTGGACTTTACCCCGCCAGAGTGATGTGTCCCTGGGCCTGGCAACGCTCGAAAAGCCCCTGGAGCTTAGCTCTCATTGTGACCGACAACCAGAGTGAGGGGTGTTGGGCTGGAATCTACCCCGCCAGGGTGGTGTGTAAATGGGCCTGGCAACGCTCGAAAAGCCCCTGTGAGCTCCGTCATTTAAGCCTTCAAAACCTAAGTCCACAAAAATACACGTTTGGTGAAATCGCGATGTCACGTCAGAACGGCTCCTCCTATCGGGCCCACCTCCAGGATCGCGGTCGAATCCGGAACCCACCCGAGGACGGGGTGCCTTCCCCGGCTCTGCCCGGCACCTCGAAGAGGGTGGTTCTCATGGCCAAGGCCCGCATCGGATACTTAGTCGTTTTTTTGGGCCGAAATTCACCCAGGGTCTGAGCCAAAACGGTCGGGTCCGAGAGGGTGAGCCCTCGTCGGACTCGCCTCTCGCCAAAAGACCCTGGAGCCTCGTCCCCGCCGCTGGTCAACCCGAGACAGATTCCTCCGGGGTCTGGGGTGGATTTACCCCGCCAGTGTGATGTGTATCTGGGCCTGGCAACGCTCGAAAAGCCCCTGGAGCTTAGCTCTCATTGTGACCGACAACCAGAGTGAGGGGCGTCGGGGTGGAATCAACCCCGCTAGGGTGGTGTGTAAATGGGCCTGGCAACGCTCGAAAAGCCCCTGGAGCTTAGCTCTCATTGTGACCGACAACCAGAGTGAGGGGTGTTGGGCTGGAATCTACCCCGTCGGGGTGATGCGTTTCTGGGCCTGTCAACGCACGAAAAAGCCCCTGGAGCTTAGCTCTCATTGTGACCGACAACCAGAGTGAGGGGCGTCGGGGTGGAATCAACCCCGCTAGGGTGGTGTGTAAATGGGCCTGGCAACGCTCGAAAAGCCCCTGGAGCTTAGCTCTCATTGTGACCGACAACCAGAGTGAGGGGTGTTGGGCTGGAATCTACCCCGTCGGGGTGATGCGTTTCTGGGCCTGTCAACGCACGAAAAAGCCCCTGCAGCTTAGCTCTCATTGTGACCGACAACCAGAGCGAGGGGCGTCGGGGTGGACTTTACCCCGCCAGAGTGATGTGTCCCTGGGCCTGGCAACGCTAGAAAAAGCCCCTGCAGCTTAGCTCTCATTGTGACCGACAACCAGAGTGAGGGGTGTTGGGCTGGAATCTACCCCGTCGGGGTGGTGTGTATCTGGGCCTGTCAACGCTCGAAAAGCCCCTGTGAGCTCCGTCATTTAAGCCTTCAAAACCTAAGTCCACAAAAATACACGTTTGGTGAAATCGCGATGTCACGTCAGAACGGCTCCTCCTATCGGGCCCACCTCCAGGATCGCGGTCGAATCCGGAACCCACCCGAGGACGGGGTGCCTTCCCGGCTCTGCCCGGCACCTCGAAGAGGGTGGTTCTCATGGCCAAGGCCCGCATCGGATACTTAGTCATTTTTTTGGGCCGAAATTCACCCAGGGTCTGAGCCAAAACGGTCGGGTCCGAGAGGGTGAGCCCTCGTCGGACTCGCCTCTCGCCAAAAGACCCTGGAGCCTCGTCCCCGCCGCTGGTCAACCCGAGACAGATTCCTCCGGGGTCTGGGGTGGATTTACCCCGCCAGTGTGATGTGTATCTGGGCCTGGCAACGCTCGAAAAGCCCCTGGAGCTTAGCTCTCATTGTGACCGACAACCAGAGTGAGGGGTGTTGGGCTGGAATCTACCCCGCCAGGGTAGTGTGTCTCTGGGCCTGAAAACGCTGGAAAAAGCCCCTGCAGCTTAGCTCTCATCCTGACCGACAACCAGAGCGAGGGGCGTTGGGGCAGACTCGACCCCGCCAGGGTAGTGTGTCTCTGGGCCTGAAAACGCTCGAAAAAGCCCCTGCAGCTTAACTCTCATCGTGACCGACAACCAGAGCGAGGGGCGTTGGGGCAGACTCGACCCCGCCAGGGTAGTGTGTCTCTGGGCCTGAAAACGCTCGAAAAGACCCTGGAGCTTAGCTCTCCTTGTGACCGACAACCAGAGTGAGGGGTGTTGGGGCAGACTCGACCCCGCCAGGGTAGTGTGTCTCTGGGCCTGAAAACGCTCGAAAAAGCCCCTGCAGCTTAGCTCTCATCCTGACCGACAACCAGAGCGAGGGGCGTTGGGGCAGACTCGACCCCGCCAGGGTAGTGTGTCTCTGGGCCTGAAAACGCTCGAAAAAGCCCCTGCAGCTTAGCTCTCATCGTGACCGACAACCAGAGCGAGGGACGTTGGGGCAGACTCGACCCCGCCAGGGCAGTGTGTCTCTGGGCCTGAAAACGCTCGAAAAAGCCCCTGCAGCTTAGCTCTCATCGTGACCGACAACCAGAGTGAGGGGCGTTGGGGCAGACCCGACCCCGCCAGGGTAGTGTGTCTCTGGGCCTGAAAACGCTCGAAAAAGCCCCTGCAGCTTAGCTCTCACCGTGACCGACAACCAGAGCGAGGGGCGTTGGGGAGGAATCTACCCCGCCAGGGTGGTGTGCATCTGGGCCTGGCAACGCTCGAAAAGCCCCTGTGAGCTCCGTCATTTAAGCCTTCAAAACCTAAGTCCACAAAAATACACGTTTGGTGAAATCGCGACGTCACGTCAGAACGGCTCCTCCTATCGGGCCCACCTCCAGGATCGCGGTCGAATCCGGAACTCACCCGAGGACGGGGTGCCTTCCCCGGCTCTGCCCGGCACCTCGAAGAGGGTGGTTCTCATGGCCAAGGCCCGCATCAGAGACTTAGTCGTTTTTTTGGGCCGAAATTCATCCAGGGTCTACGCCTCAACGGTCGGGCCCGAGAGGGTGAGCACAAGTCGGATCGGTCGAAAAAAAGGCCTCCCGGAGCTTCCGGAACAGCCGTTGGTCACCCTATTACAGCCTCCTGATGGCACATCAGAACGGCTCCTCCTAACGGAAGGACCACCGGACCGCGGGCGCTCAAGCAGCCGTGGCCGGGAAAGGTGCTCTCTCCTGGGCAAGGCCTCTGGCGAAGAGGGGGTGGATGATTCGAGTGAGGCCCGGAAATTAACCCCGAGGCCCAGCGGCTCAAAACTCGGTACGGTGGTACAGCTGGACGGCCCCTCTCCGAGGAGACCACCCACGACTCGATACCCCCCCGGGGGGCGGAGTTACAGCCCCCCAAAGTTGAAACTTTGACCGGCTATAACTCCACTTTGGCGGGGACAAAACTCGGGGTTATAGTAGAGCTCCAGGTCCCCTATCGAACGTCACCAACCCAGAGTCGATGGCCTCCTGGAGGCCTAAGATATAGGCCCCCAAAGTTGAAAGTTTGACCCGCTATAACTCCACTTAGGCGGGGTAAAACTTCACAAAACTCGGGGTCATAGTAGAGCTCCAGGTCCCCTATCCAACGCCACCAGCCCGGAGTCGATGGCCTCCTGGAGGCCTAAGATATAGGCCCCCAAAGTTGAAAGTTTGACCCGCTATAACTCCACTTAGGCGGGGACAAACTTCACAATTCTCGGGGTTATAGTAGAGCTCCAGGTCCCCTATCCAACGCCACCACCCCAGAGTCGATGGCCTCCTGGGGGCCTAAGATATAGGCCCCCAAAGTTGAAAGTTTGACCGGCTATAACTCCACTTAGGCTGGGTAAAACTTCACAAAACTCGGGGTTATAGTAGAGCTCCAGGTCCCCTATCCAACGCCACCACCCCAGAGTCGATGGCCTCCTGGAGGCCTAAGATATAGGCCCCCAAAGTTGAAAGTTTGACCCGCTATAACTCCACTTAGGCGGGGCAAAACTTCACAAAACGCTGGGTCATAGTAGAGCTCCAGGCACCCTGACCCACCTCTCACACCCATCCTACCCGCCTCCTACGACGGCCTGCATGTGTGACACCCTGTATGTGTAGTCACAGGAATAATTCGTTTTTTCATGTATTTTATTATTTTATGGTGTTTTTGATGTTTCAAGTACTGTGATCATATTGAATGTTGTGGTATAACCCCAGTGGACAGCAGGGGGAGACACTGTGCTGAACAGAGACTGAGTGTTAACAGTAAGTCGCTGAGAAGAAGCCATTACAAGAGCGAATCTGTTAATGGAAGCAGCACAACGTGTCTGTCTTTTTGTTATATTCAAACAGGTGGGTGAAAAGCGATCCCCAAGGACATATAACATGAAACGAAATGTTGAAAATGTGTTTACATTGTTTTAAGAGGACAATATACACTTTCTGTGTATAATTAAGATATTTAAGGGAAACGTTTTGTTTATGTAAATGGCGTTTCAATCGCGACAGATCTGGTGTTAATATAATACAATCTGAATAATTAAGAGCTCCAGCACACTGATTACCCATAATAAGATGAAGCTCATTGTGTTTAAGCTTTATAATTTTGTGTTTGTAATGAAAAGAGCAAGGTGTAGAGTAATCACCATTTGAGTTAAGATTTACAAGTATTGTTATGGTGATCTTGGTCTATTATATGGTTCATATATCTAATTCTCAAATATTAATGATGTAGACTGTTGATGGGTGTACATTATGACATTTTAATGATATTTCTTCTGATGGGGCTTGCTTGTTGTATTCATTACTTCAGTTTACATGTTTAAATTACATCTTTAATAGTTCGTTCAACTATTTAAGGTTACAGTGGCTATCAGTACACATATAACGGAGATTATAAAACATTTTGAAGTATGTTTATGGGGAAATGTATTGAGTTATCTGAGAAAGATATTATTTGAGTATAAGATGTAGGACTCATACAAGGATTGTGCCAAACATGTTTATTGGTGTTTTGTTTGAGTGATTCACATATCAGTGATATAAGACACTGTTTTCATTATTGTAATAAAGATTACAAGAGCGAATCTGTTAATGGAAGCAGCACAACGTGTCTGTCTTTTTGTTATATTCAAACAGATATAACTGCAGTACTGCCACCTGGACGGGGCGTGCTACAGATTTTGGGGGCTCGTCCGGGATCTAGCGCCACCTGCTGGTACGCAGATCCAATGCAATTGAACCACAGAACGGCCAAGTGACGGGTGATCAGTGTGAGGTCCACGAAGGGCAGCTCAGCGGCAGCAGGAGAACCAAAGCACGGCTGTGAAAGGGTTTCCTGGCTGAAGAAGAGTTCTGCAGCGTGGTTCGAGCCAAGTGTGAATTCGTCAGCAGCAGAATCGTCGTCAATATGGCCTCTAGTGAGAGAAAAGCAACAGTTTGGGAAATCAAGAAAAGACTTTATCACCTCACCCATGATGAACTAATCGGCTTGGTGGATTGTCTGGAGCCAGCTGCAGACCCAGAAAGACACAGGTTGGATTTGACTGAGGAGGAGTGTTGCTTTGAGTACATTGTTAACTACATGACTAGTGACTATCTTCTTGAGTTAGAAGATGGGGGGTTTGCTCAGTTGTTACTTTTGAAAGACAATGTTGATGCTGTAATTCAGAAACGTAATGTAAAATCCGCTTTGCATAACATTGAATCACATACACCACAGCAACAATTGACACTTACCACTGACACACAAACACAGCAGATGGAGTATAATCAATTAGCAGACTGCTATGAAGAGTTAGGCCGAAAACTAGCCCAATTCAAGACTGATACTAATCCAAGTAAATCAGAATCTTCTAAAGCTGGCACTAGGTTACATATGAATGTAGCTAGTGAGCTTAGTGGTGAAAAAAAGGAACCTATGATCTCCCTCCGTGATCTTCAGTTACTACCGTTTCAGCACAGAGAGTTTAAAATTCAGGGGGGGGCAGATTGGTGACAGTACCTCTGATATAAGCTACACAAGTGTAACTAAGCAAATAGATGAGGGACTAGCAGCCAACCACAGTGAAAATGACATCATCAGAGGGGTCTTGAGAGTCATTAAACCAGGAAACTTTAAGGACATGTTAGTAAACAAGGAGGGTCTGACGATCCTGAGTTAAAGAGTTTCCTGCAGTCGCACCTGAATGAGAGAAGTAGCTCTGAGCTCTTCCAGGAGTTAATGTGCGGAAAACAGAATGACAACGAGAATCCGCAACAATTCTTGTATAGATTGATTGGACTGAAACAGAAACTTATATTCCTGTCCAAACAAGCTGTAACTGATCTGGAGTATGATGAACAAACGATTCAAAATGTGTTTCTCAGAACAATTTATCAGGGCATGGGAGCCAAGTACAACCAGTTTCGCACCGAATTGAAACCCCTGCTTATGAACCGGCTGGTGACAGATGAGACACTCCTCCGCCAAGTGACCCAGATAGCCAGTGACGAGAGTGAAAGACAACGTCAACTCGGACAAGCTCCGCGTCCAAGAGTTTCAAATGCCCTCAGTGCTCAGTGTGAGTCTGGCCGAGGTAAGGATGCGGACTGCAATAGACAAAACGACCAAACTGAGACAATTCGTCGGTTGAGTGCACAAATCGAAGCTCTTACAAAGACTGTTGAATCACTTGCAAAGGCAAGAACGACTGAAGGACAGTGCAAGGTCACAGATTCCCAGTTGCAGGGGAAGCAACGTAGACGAATGTGTCCCAAATGTAGTGCCCAGGATGTAACCTCTTGCAGTCATTGCTTTGCATGTGGTGAGGATGGACATCGTGCAGTGGGATGCCTGAGAAGGGAGAAGGTGTCGGGAAACGACCAGCGGCCACTGAGGAGGGGCGACCAGTGACCGACCAACCGCAGCCCCAGCCTAATGAGAAAGAAGCTCAAATGGGTAGAACAGCTGTTTTGTTGAACCAAACACAACGTCCTTGTGACCGAGTCGCCCAGCTCATTGGAAAGAAAGCCATCCTCAAGTGCCACATTAATGGTTTTGCAGTACCAGCTCTGTTAGACACGGGAGCACAAGTTAGTATAATTGACACGAACTGGAAGAGTAAATACTTGCCAGAACAAGCTTTGCGACCATTGTCAGACATAATCGATGGTGGTGACCTCAGTGTATCAGCTGTTAATGGAGATCCGCTCCCATTCGAAGGATGGTTGGAATTGACAGTAAACCTGCCCGGTAATGATGATCCGAATCTGGCTATTCAGGTGCCCTTCCTAGTGGGGAAGATGCCATTAGAGCGGCCATTGCTGGGATTTAATGTCGTTGAGGAGCTAATAAGGGGAAAGAAGGACACAGTGCGTGGTCTCTGTGCATTTGCGGAACTCCTAAAGATGGCCCTGGACATTAAAGGTGACCAAGCCCATGCCATAGTGAGCTTCATTCAGGAACAACCTTATGTAAACACAGGAGCTGTTATCACAGTCGGCCCTAGAGATGTTGTTATACCACCAAGTCGGGTGACTTATGTAATGTGCAAAGTTCCATTAGACTTGGAATGCAGGGAACCAGCAGTGCTGTTTGAATCAAGTGAAGAGAGTGCTTCGGTAACTCAAATAGAAATTGGAGAAGGTCTGATGGAGTTAGAAGGGACAGATCGACCCTATGTTAGAATTCCCCTGGGCAATCCTACCACCTGTGAAATCACAGTCAGACGGCATACACCTCTAGGAAGTATACAGGCTATAGCTAGTGTTATTGAAGCAGAGCGACACGATTTGAGAAGCAGTGGTGACTTACCAGTGAGCCAAGGAGAAGATTCAGGTTGCCAGGAACAGGAGAACATCCACAAGGCAGACAGCTTGTGGCATCCGCATGTTGACGTAAGCCATCTGGAAGAAGAACAGCAGAAATTAGTCAAAGAGATGCTTTATGAGGAATCTAATGTGTTTGTTCGTGGAGAAGATGATATTGGGTGTATCCCAAGTTTACAGATGACAATTAATTTAACGGATGATATCCCTGTTCAGCGAGCGTATGCCTCCATCCCGAAACCCCTGTATAAGGAGGTGAAGGAATACGTCCAGGACTTACTAGCTCGGGGTTGGGTGGTCAAGTCAAAGTCTCCGTATGCAGCCCCGGTGGTGTGCGTCCGGAAGAAAGACGGCACCCTGAGACTGTGTATAGATTACAGGCTGTTAAACCAAAAGACAGTTCCAGATCGACATCCACTTCCCCGGATACAGGACCTCATTGACACTCTGGGAGGCTACCGATGGTTTTCAATTCTAGACCAGGGAAAGGCCTACCATCAGGGATTCATGGCGGAGGGATCTCGGCACCTTACTGCATTCACGACTCCTTGGGGACTATATGAGTGGGTGCGCATACCCTTTGGATTAGCTAATGCACCAGCAGCTTTCCAGAGGAGTATGGAGGGGATGTTAGACTCATTAAGAGATGAACTATGTATCCCGTATCTAGACGACATACTTTGTTTTGGCAAAACATTCAGTGACCATGTCCAGGGACTAAGGAGAGTTCTCAGAGTACTGAAGGAGCATGGGGTGAAGTTGAGGCCAGCAAAGTGTGAATTCTTCAAGAGAGAGGTTAGATACGTGGGAAGACTAGTCTCAGAGGATGGTGTCTGTATCGACCCGAAAGACATAGAAGCTGTCATCTCCCTGAAAGAGCAAAAGCCCACTACTGTCGGAGAGTTGCGACGTTTGTTGGGGTTCCTCAGCTACTATTGCACATATGTTCAAGATTTCTCGCGGATTGCGCAACCATTGTATGAGCTCCTCCAGTCTCGGGGATCCGTAACAGCTGGGGAACAGAGTAAGACTGGGAAAAAAGGGACCCAGTTACCATCGCGTGCGAAAGTGGAGTGGACAAGTGTGCACCAAGGTGTGTTGGAGAGACTTATCGGGGCCTTAACAAGTCCCCCGGTTCTCGCTGTAATAAAATTACCAGTTTAATATGGAGCTATTGTTTCAGCTCCGGGAATTAGTTATCAAATATTTAATATGCTCGATTAAGCCCTATTAATATTTCTTTACAGTTTACACCTTATTAAGTGCTTGTCCAGCAATCACTAAAAGGTACATTCTGTTAATCTCAATTACAATCTCGCTTACATTCCCCGTGGCCCCAGGTAACGATGAACAAGATTAATAATTTCTCTTTTGAGCTAGGTTGCGTTATCTTTAGGGCAAATAAGGATAAAAATACTTAAAATCACATTCCAGAGACACTTGTTTATAAAATGGAATAGGTTTATTCGTGATATTGCTATTCTAACATAAATGGATTAACTGATAAGACATAGACATACACGCATAGGCATACGAAAGTTTTGAGGGTAACTGTGGGTGAAAGAATACCATTCTTTCTACTTCATAGCTTAACTAACCAGGAAAATGATCACGAACAAATCTCTGTTTTGTTACTGCATTCAGATCGAATTTTAACGGTTTAGTCAGGATTAGGAATTCAGTTTGTACTTGCTTGGATGGGTTTAAAGCAGGCTCGGAGTTGGTTCGTTTTCCCGCGGGAGTTCTTTGTTTCGGGCGTCACGTGTTCAGCTCGGGCTCCTTCGGTTGTTCTCGTGTGGAGACTTGAGACGGCTGCGTGACGTCACCGGGAAAGCTCTCCTCCGCAATCGTTGACTTCGTGGCTCCGTTACGGCTTTGGCACGGTCTTAGACCCCCTCCGATGGTTGGTTTCGTTGGGAGAGTCCAGCGGGCCGGCTCCCAGGTCAGCCTTGCGCGCGTTTGAGCGCGCCGAGTTCAGGAGCACCAGAGAGTTGCAAGAGGGAAGAGAGGGGGGCGCGCCGCTCGCGCGTCGTTTTAAACAGTCCGTTTTTTGGACATCCCCAAAGGCGGCTGGTCCAATCAGAGCGTCGGTACGGGGCGGAGCCCCGCCTGCACGGCTGGTTTTTGCAAGGCATTTTCAATGGAGAAAAGAATAACTTTTGATCCCTGTATTAAAACTTTTATCAAGTTTACACATTTATAATATCACCACATTCGTTATCGTACTGATTTATGAAATTTTGCAACCATTCATAAAAGTCTAAACACTACCTAAACATTCCAGGTTAAAGCACGATTAGAAATCAGCCCACGTTTTCCTAATAATTCACCTTCCACAAGCATATGAGAAAAAGAGCACACATTAATATCCATATATTTCTTTGTGGATGCTTTGAAAGTCATGAAACGAACGAATGTCTTTAGGAAGCGTCCTCACTACATTCCTTTGTTCCACAACAGGAAGAAAACGCGCGCTTCTGCGCTGAGGCGGAGGAGGGGCTTTTAGAGGGCTGCTGATTCTTTAGCTGCCCCCCCCTTCTGGTGACTTGTAGAGTTGAATTCCTGCCGATATATCTTACATATCCCCCTCGGGCTTGGTGATGTTCCCCTGATGGAACATTGTCAGGCCCTGGAACAAGAGGCAGGAAGAACAGGCACATACAAGACACAAACATCATTCCTATCACTGACTAAAACCTGGTGCAGGGTAATTTGGGAAGGAACAGGTTAGAAACTTGAGAAGACATAGGGATGCATTGTTTATCATTATTGACAATTGGGTCATTTTTGACTGTTTTAATTGTCAGGGGCTCGACGAGGCGGTATAGGCATGATCTCAGTCAGGTTGTTCAAATTCTCGGGTTCGGGGTCTCGGTCGGGATTACCACGTCGAAAAAGGCGAGGGACGCCTGACGTGCATTTGTTGAGAGACTCTTGGACGACGTTCACTCGCTTGTGTAGGAGGAAGGCCAGTGTCAAATTCATAACATATCCTACGATAGTAGAGATACAAAGCGCCGTGTCAGCGGCAGACCAGGACCGAATAATTGGCGCGCCGGCGGGCGGAAGGCGAGCGATAGCTTCTAGCGCTGTCAGCCGGTGTCAATTCAATAAGAGATTTCGATTTCAACCTGACATTCATCGTCGGTGAGGTGATACAATGCTAACTCGTCAATATGGAGGATCGCGCCCTTCGGGGCAGTGATCCATAACATTTGGTTGGGCAAATTAATGCGCATGGCGTCGTGTTAATCGCATGTGAGGGTGGCTGTTCGTGCTGGGGTACTGACCAGCCAACGGTTTCTGATGATTTCGGCTCGCGTTACCTCAACTTGAGAACGTGGTGTTGTTTCGGCGGGGCAGCTAGTGTCGGGTTTAATGGATTCTAAACCGCAGATGCCCTTGGTATTATCGCGTACGCAGAGTTTACTCGGGTAGGGGGAGTGAATGTCCTAAGTGAGCGTGCCCATCTTTGAGTTTGGGGCCAGATACAACTGTTCGTTGTTCTCGTAATACGCAGCGACTTTAGGAGTTTGGATTTTTACATAGGTTTTCCCTTGCCGTAATCCCACATTCACAACGTCTTTGAGCCGGTAAACATTATTAACGTCGATAATGGGCAAGCTAAAAACAACTAAATCACCTGTTTCCGGGTTTGCGTATATGGGAATAGCGCTACCGGGAAAGGGGCGAGATGGGTTTGGATGAGACTAGCGGGGCCCGCAGTGGCCGAAGTTACGACGTTTGAACAAGGCTAAGAGGTATCGTGTAGCACGGAATCCTATTCATGGCTACGTTGTCAATCGAGGAACTTACATCGTGTATCATGTCGTTCATGATTTTGGCGGGTGGCCTCGATCGGTCGACAGCGGTTCTCACAGCGAGTTACAACGACTTTACTGACGGAAGTCGATCTCAATTTCAGGACCTGGATTCAAGGTTTGGTTAAGGGGTTCAAAGTGAAAGAGAGGAAAGGAAACACAAAGTGAGACACGAGATAAAGAAACCAAACGATAAAATAAATTTTAAAAATAAAAATTAAAAAAATAAAAAAATAAAAATTATAAAAAAAAATTATATGATAAAAAAAAAAATTTTTTGAGAGTAACTCCTCTCTACTAGATTGGTCCTAGCAGTGCTGCGGAGGAGAGAATATGGGTTGTGTCTAAGCATGGTTGCTATATGTTTTCCTAAAATGACAATACGTATGCTTGTGTGGTGCATATGGTTGTCGGTCTGTGTCAGTGGGTCGCATGTGTCCGTGTACTCCCCCTCTGGCCGTGAGGTACTACGAGCTGTGGCGCAGTGAGTGGCTCAGGGACATACGTGTGGACACCGTCTTGCAGATGCAGCATGTAGTCGACAGAGTGGAGCTTGCGGAGCTCGGAGGATGTGTTATCATGGTTTTGACATGTGAGCTGTCATGGTTCGTAGTGACGAATCCGCATGTGAGGGTGAGGAGATCGTCAGCAGCGAACTGAGGTGGTATGGTAATGCAGGAGGGCAGGGGTGTGCTCGCCAGTGGCGTGCTGGCGGGGGTTACTGCTGCCACTGTAGGGTTGGGTGGGAGGGCATGAAAGGTCCAGGACTCTTCATGTGATGCACCTGCTATGGTGAGGGCATCGTTTTGGTCATTTGAGGGGCTGGAGTTTGGGAGGAAACATTTAGGATGTCAGACCTGATCTGGTGTTCTCCGGAGGGATGGCAGGTGACTGAGACAGCACTTTCAGGAACTCGGAGTTTCATCAGCAGGTGTTTGTTGGACGCTGCTGTGATTTGGAGTATTGGGTGTTGAGTTAGTGTTTAACTCTGTTGCTGGGTTTTCAGGTGGGGTTTCATGTCCATCTGAAGTTAGGGTGTTTACTGTTCTCTGAGAGCAAGGTGAAGCGGTGCTGTTTTCTGGGGCTGATTTGTTCAGCTTGTCACTGCCGTTCCGTCTGACAGCTAGTCAGGCTGACTCTGGTTCGTCTTCCTTTTCCCACTGATTCTCATGAGACCACTTCTCCCAGTGTCGTCCAGGTGAGCGTTGACGTCCACGCGGTTCATCCCATCGGTCATACCTCTGTTCAGGTCGAGTGTCAGCGTGTGAGTCTCGTTCTCTGTTGGACGGGAGTGCATTCCATTCTCTGTGTGGTGGCTTAGCGCTGTCTTGGCGTTGGGTGCCCTCTAGAGCCAGTTCATGGTGTTGCGTGTTGAAATCAAGAACTGCTGGGGTTTTTGTGCTCTTTTCTGAGGCCATCTTTTGTTTGTAGTAGGCCTTTTGCACCAAGTCTCGCAACTGCTGAGTGTTCATCGTTCGTGGACATGCGAGAACGCCAAGATGGTGGCTTATGCCAGGATGAAGATTCCTGAGGAAGAGAGTTTTAAAGTTCAGTTCATCTTCCATGTCAGAATCATTGCGAGTTCCAAAATATGCTTGTCTGAGTCGACTATAGTAAGCTTGAGGAGTGTCGTGACGTCCTTGTCTCGTCTCCAGGGCAGCCACTAAGCCTTGATCGGACTCAGGGTCGGCGATCTCTTTAATAAGGGCTCTTCGCAGCCATTGATAATCAGTCTTTGTGTTAACAGGCTGCCGGTCCAGGAAGCTGCGTACTTCAGGGCTGGATGTCGTTCGGAGTAAATAGAGTTTATCTTTGTCCGTAACGTTAGGTCGCATTTCCAGATGGAAATCAATATCTTGCAGATACGCTTGGACCTTTTGGCTGTTTGGCACGCTGGGGTTGAATTTGCCAACGTTTCGGGCGAGCTTGTCAAGGTCTTTTAGGTCCAAGCTGTGCAACGATCTGCGGCTGGCTGCAGCAGATTCTTCTGGTTCTGTCGTGATATAAAGTTCTTCAGACGGCGCTGGTGACTGTTTTAACATCACCCCCTCTGTCTTATGTTCACGTGTCAGTCCAGGCACAGGTGACTTGGTCCTGCTTGGCAGGGGTGCGGTTGGTGCACGTCCTGTCCTTGACGGCTCCTGGCGTAGTTCGTAAGCGTGCTTGAGTTCCTCTTGGAAACTTTCAGACTCCTCTGTGACGTAGTCGAGCTGTTGTGTTAGGCGGCTGATCTCGTTTCTTGATTCAGCCAAATGAGCTTCGAGGGCCTTGATTCTGCTGTTTTTGTCCCTGAAGTCAGTCTTTGCCTTCTCTAGTAGCTTCTCTGCATACTGTAGCTTGTCTGCACGATCAGCGAAGTCCTCTTTGAGTTGCTGCATTTCGTGGCTGGTAGCTTCTAGAGTTTCTTTTAGCCTGTTGATCTCCGCATCGGCGCCTTGCTCCACCTCATCGGTCCCTTCCTGTCGTACCTGAGCTTCACGTTCCAGCTGCTCTATGCGTCGTTGTGCGCTTGTCAGCTCCTGCTGGCGTTGTGCGGCGTACTTGTCGCTCAGTTTGAGGGTGGCGATGAGTGTGTGACTTAAGCTTGAGGTGATCTTGGCTAATTCTTTGTGATTGTAGTTTTGACTTGGGTCTTGTCTCATGATGCTTGTGATGTTGTCATCCAGTTGGTCCTGTGTCTGATGTTGGAGTGCTTCAGCAGCTTTAGGGAGGATGCTGTTTGTTGTAGCACTTAGCCACATTTCCAGTCCTTCCCAGTGACCGACATGTTCTGGCTGGTGATACATGTTCTGGCGGTGATGGGATCTTGGACCGAACTGACACAGACCTTGGATGGGAAACAAAGCAAAACAAAAACACAAACAAAACAACAGGGGTGTGAATGTGCACAGTGTAGTGTATGCTAGTGTTGAGTGTGATTCTGTTTCTGTGGTCCTCTGTGGTGGGGTGCGTGTAATTTGCAGCTTCTGCGTAGAAATTGCGCCCACGTAGAGGCAGCACTGTTGGGAAACAGAAAGAAAAGCACACTAACAGAATGAGTACACAGGGACAATAACACTAGACCGATCTCTCTTTTAATAGCAGATTCTCTCTTCGCTTTGTTAAGTCTGATTTAGAAGGACGCTTCTAATCAGAGGATTGTAGGCGAGTTTTCTCTTTGTAATAAGACTGTTATTGCTATTTCGATTTTCTCCTTTGATGGAGGAGGAAAATAACAGCAATGACAGTGCTTGTCCCTTAATGGCAGGATTTTACACCGCAACGCTGGTCAGCGTGTTTCGCGCGTGTTTAAAAATGTTGCCGATGTCTATCTTCTCATTGCACCTGCTTTAACTGGGAGGGGTAGGATTTCACAATAGAGGGTAAATGATAAACAGTTTTGAATGGATGGTTCTCAATGTTTCATACATATCTGTTCAATTGTAACAATTTCGCTCTATTTCGTGATCTTCCCCTGGTCCTAGCTTTAAGCAAACAAGTCAAATTAGAAGTTTAGTAACAGGGAGAAAAGAAAGAGAAATTAAAATTTATTTCCCAAGATTTAAAACTAATACGTTGGCACAAGGTGGTGCTGTTGAGTCGCTATGCTAAGGATTACGTTTTATGCTCCAGATTGGTGAGAAATGACTTTGACTGTATGGTGTCCCTTTTAGTCAACTTCTCCAACACAACACTAGGGGGAGCACTATCTACTCTTTGTTCAGGCCTAAGTAAAGAGGACCTAATTTTAATTTAATAAAATTATTTTAATTAAAGGTTATTATTAATTTTACTTGAGTTAATCAGATCGCACCTAAGGAAATGAAGTGTGGCCTACAGATAGAGCCGGACTTGTATTTAAGTTTGGAATTAGCATTAAAAATTAGAATTTGGTTTCTAATTAAAATTTATGATGTTATAATTAAAATTAATAGGATTCACTTAGGATTAGAATTTACAAATGCAATCTGCAATTGAGTTGACAAACCAATATTGTTGCAAAATGTAGGCAGGAAGTGTAATTAATTATTAAATGTAATTAGAATGTTCAAATTCATAATTAATTATTAAATTAATTTACAGCTTCTAAATCACTAGTTTTGGATTCCCATAATAGTAATTAAAATAATTTCCAAACTTAAGCATTCCTCTCATTGTCCTTAACATCAAAAAAAAAAAAATAATAATAATTAATCGGTATCCTACTTGTAAATGAAATTAAAAATTTCTGGCCCTCTAGATAACTTAAGGTTTTATTGTAGTGGTCAAATTATAAGCGCGTTTATGGTTCATAAATGGATGGATGCTGTTGTTGGAAGCAGGAATTGAAAATTTTATTAAATTGAATTAATTCAAAATTAATTTGTAATCAATTGTGACATTCAATTAACAATTAAAAATTCCTAACAATAGCGCTCATCCATTGATGTGTTATGAAATCATAAAAAGCCATTATAATTGAACTAAATCAACCTCACTATGTTATCAAAGTAATACTGAATTATTCTAATAACCCACCAGTTATTAAGCTGGTCCCACAAAAGGTAAGAAGACTTTAATCAGCTGTTATATTAAACCAACCTGTGAAATTGTTAACACTGATGATTGGGAAACATTAACACAGCCAACTTAAAACGTGTTAGTCTTTTAAATGAGAGACTAGAGAGAGAAAGGGAATTAGTGTTAGCTGTGAACCACATTTCCACAAACACACTGCATTCAAGCTTTAAATGCTATGTGCTAATCGCTAGCCGTAATGCTACCAGCATGGCTAAAGCTACAATGCTACAGTTTCTTTGTTAGCTTAGCGCTAATGCTATTTACACGTGGCTAAGTCTCCACGTGGTTAAACTGGTCGCTATGGCGACTCAGTGCCTGTAGGCAGAAGGAAAATGTGCTTCACGCTTCAGAGTCAACGAGCCTGGTTCAGACTTGAATTTTCTATAGCACATATAATCTCACTCATTTAGGGCGAGATAAATTTATCTACGGGTTACTTATAAACCAACAAAGCCTCAGCGGGCTATTATGTGAATTTTTGTCTGTTCAGACAGCACACATAACACACAAGCAATTGCACAATCTCTCCCTTTCTCAAAAACGACTGGCCACTCCTTTGAGCGCCGTGCGTTTGAATTCACTCGTGAACTCAAAAATGGGCTGAGAATTACTTAAATAGCTACTTTAATATTCTACAGCCGGGAGAGTCACGTGGCTGGGTTTGCAGTGGAACACGCACTAACAAAAGCATTACCACGAAGGCCTTAAGAGAGGGGCAACAAGGGACACGCTCGTTCGCCTCTCATGCGCTTTAGAGCGACTTTTTATTAATTATTTACTGCAGTTTAATTTCTTCTCGAACTCGAGTTAACAGTTACACTCTCTTTCATTCAACTTCACTGTGTTTCGCAAACAAGAATGCAATACCACAAATTACCGTTTGTTTCTCTATATTTACTCAATGCTTTTCCGGATAAAGATTGAGAAATAACTTATTGTCTCTGGTTTGACTTATCAGATTTGAATCTTTAATTGCCCGCATCCTCCACCATTTTGTAATAAAATTACCAGTTTAATATGGAGCTATTGTTTCAGCTCCGGGAATTAGTTATCAAATATTTAATATGCTCGATTAAGCCCTATTAATATTTCTTTACAGTTTACACCTTATTAAGTGCTTGTCCAGCAATCACTAAAAGGTACATTCTGTTAATCTCAATTACAATCTCGCTTACATTCCCCGTGGCCCCAGGTAACGATGAACAAGATTAATAATTTCTCTTTTGAGCTAGGTTGCGTTATCTTTAGGGCAAATAAGGATAAAAATACTTAAAATCACATTCCAGAGACACTTGTTTATAAAATGGAATAGGTTTATTCGTGATATTGCTATTCTAACATAAATGGATTAACTGATAAGACATAGACATACACACATAGGCATACGAAAGTTTTGAGGGTAACTGTGGGTGAAAGAATACCATTCTTTCTACTTCATAGCTTAACTAACCAGGAAAATGATCACGAACAAATCTCTGTTTTGTTACTGCATTCAGATCGAATTTTAACGGTTTAGTCAGGATTAGGAATTCAGTTTGTACTTGCTTGGATGGGTTTAAAGCAGGCTCGGAGTTGGTTCGTTTTCCCGCGGGAGTTCTTTGTTTCGGGCGTCACGTGTTCAGCTCGGGCTCCTTCGGTTGTTTTTCTCGTGTGGAGACTTGAGACGGCTGCGTGACGTCACCGGGAAAGCTCTCCTCCGCAATCGTTGACTTCGTGGCTCCGTTACGGCTTTGGCACGGTCTTAGACCCCCTCCGATGGTTGGTTTCGTTGGGAGAGAGGCTCCAGCGGGCCGGCTCCCAGGGTCAGCCTTGCGCGCGTTTGAGCGCGCCGAGTTCAGGAGCACCAGAGAGTTGCAAGAGGGAAGAGAACCGAGGCGCGCCGCTCGCGCGTCGTTTTAAAACAGTCCGTTTTTTGGACATCCCCAAAGGCGGCTGGTCCAATCAGAGCGTCGGTACGGGGCGGAGCCCCGCCTGCACGGCTGGTTTTTGCAAGGCATTTTCAATGGAGAAAAGAATAACTTTTGATCCCTGTATTAAAACTTTTATCAAGTTTACACATTTATAATATCACCACATTCGTTATCGTACTGATTTATGAAATTTTGCAACCATTCATAAAAGTCTAAACACTACCTAAACATTCCAGGTTAAAGCACGATTAGAAATCAGCCCACGTTTTCCTAATAATTCACCTTCCACAAGCATATGAGAAAAAGAGCACACATTAATATCCATATATTTCTTTGTGGATGCTTTGAAAGTCATGAAACGAACGAATGTCTTTAGGAAGCGTCCTCACTACATTCCTTTGTTCCACAACAGGAAGAAAACGCGCGCTTCTGCGCTGAGGCGGAGGAGGGGCTTTTAGAGGGCTGCTGATTCTTTAGCTGCCCCCCCCTTCTGGTGACTTGTAGAGTTGAATTCCTGCCGATATATCTTACATCGCTTACCCGAACTTCGAACTTCCATTTGTGCTCCATACAGACGCATCCGAACAGGGGCTCGGGGCTGTGCTGTACCAACAGCAAGAGAGTAGGCTCCGAGTCATTGGCTATGGCTCCAGGACACTGACTCCAGCCGAGAGAAATTATAAGCTCCACTCGGGAAAACTGGAGTTCCTAGCACTTAAATGGGCGGTCTGTGAGAAGTTCCGTGACTACCTATTCTATGCGCCACACTTTACAGTCTTCACAGACAACAACCCATTGACGTATGTCCTTAAGACAGCCAAACTCAATGCCGTGGGACATAGGTGGGTAGGAGAATTAGCCGATTTCAGATTTGACATTCGCTACAGACCCGGCAAAGCAAATGCTGACGCGGATATGCTTTCTCGTTGTCCTCTCAACATAAGTATGTTTATGGCCGCATGTACCAAAGTTCTCACAGAGGAAATGGTCCGCGCTACATGGGAAGGAAGTCAGGTTGAACAAGAGAATGATGTTGCATGGGTTGCGGCTCTTAATGCACGTCAAGAGGATGTCGAGGGCCAATTCGTAAAGAAACTCATGACACTTGCCCGTTCAGAGTTGAAAGCTGCCCAGAGGAGAGATCCTGTTGTTGGTAAGGTGATAGAGTTAAAGGAGAGCGGTGAAGAACTGACACCTGAAATAAGGAAAGATGCTAAAGGAGGCCTCAAGAGACTGTTGTATGAGTGGAGAAAATTGGACCTCCAAGAGGGACTGCTCTATCGAAAGACCGATCACAGATCTCAATTCGTTCTTCCTGCTAAGTTTAAGCAGTTGGCCTTGAAGCAATTGCACGATGACATGGGTCATGTGGGAACAGAGCGGGTTCTGGACTTAGCGAGGAGCAGATTCTACTGGCCTTTCATGAAGAAAGAGATTGAGCACTATGTCACCCAGCAGTGCCGATGCGTAAAGCAGAAGAAACCCGTGGTGCAGATCAGAGCTCCTATGGGAAGTCTCACCTCAAGTTGCCCAATGGACCTGGTGTCCATAGACTATATGCACTTGGAAAGGAGTCGGGGCGGGTATGAATATATTCTGGTGCTGGTGGACCATTTTACCAGGTTTGCCCAGGCGTACCCGACAAAGGACAAGTCTGGCAGGACAGCAGCTGAGAGGATATTTAATGATTACATTCCAAGATTTGGGTACCCTTGCCGCGCTTCATCACGATCAAGGTCGCGAATTCGAGAACCATCTCTTTGCGACTTTGCAAAGGCTAACTGGGGTCAGCAACTCAAGGACAACACCTTATCACCCCCAAGCAAATCCAGCAGAGCGTTTTAATCGCACTCTGCTACAAATGTTGAGGACATTGGAGGAGAAGGATAAGGATAGATGGAAAGACCACCTCCCAAAGGTAGTGCATGCTTACAATTGCACCAAGCATGAGGCAACAGGGTTCTCTCCATTTTTCCTTCTGTATGGACGTCACCCTCGCTTGCCAATTGACTTGTTGTTTGGTCTAAGATCAGAGGATGACCAGTACTCACCTCGAGATTATGCGGAGAAATGGGCAAAACGGATGGCTGACGCGTATAAATTAGCTTCGGACAACAGTAAACAAGCAAGTGCACGGAACAAGAAATACTATGATCAGCATCTTCGGGGTGTTGTGTTGCAACCAGGAGATCGAGTTCTAGTTCGGAACCTGAGTGAACGGGGAGGGCCTGGAAAGTTAAGATCGTACTGGGAGAGAACCGTGCATGTGGTCAAAGAAAGAATGGAGAGATGGACCAGTCTATCAAGTATACCCTGAATCCGGTGGAGACCGGAATCCAGCAGTGATACGTACCTTGCATCGCAATCTGCTTCACCTGGTAAATGACCTACCCGTAGACCTACCACCTCAGAGTGTAGTCGAGTCTCGTAGACCTAAGGAAAAAAAACAGGGATTGTTAAGATCGGCAAGAAAGTCTGAGGAAGTGAATTCAAGTGATTCATGTTCGGATGACAGTGATACTCCAAGAGCTTATTACTGGTTGCGCTCCACCGAAAAACAGAGATCTGAGCAGAGAAGAACGATACCTGACACTTACGACAGAGGAGAGGGGAGACGGAGAAGTAATGGGGAAGGATGGGCAAGGGATGATGAGATTATTCTTGGAGCAGAGGAAGAAAACTCACCTGAGCCAATGACATCTCGCTCATTAACTGGCATACCTGTTGTACCGGGACCTGAGGTGATGGCGGATGAGCTAGGAGAGATGGAACCTGTGGAGGAAGAAAGACAAATAGTTAGTCCAATTGAAGGAGCTTCAGACTATGGGTATGTGAGAAGGACCAGCAGAGAAAGGAAACCCGCACGGGTCTTTACTTACCCCTCATTGGGTCAGCCCAGTTATGAACTGCCTATTGAAATAGCTGCTGCCCACGTGATGCCAACACCCAAGTTACCGTATTATTCTAATGGGGTACAGGGACCAGTATATGTGACTTGTGCTTATGTCCCGCCTCCATTTCCTTACCAGATAGGGTCCTATCCCACTGTATCACCTTATGCTGCCTTTGGTGGATACTAAAGAGTTAGTACCTAAGAGTAAACAGAAATAAGATATGCACAGAAAAAACACATTATACATTGACACAGTAATCGTGAAAATGAGTGCACTGCATTGACAAGTGTTATTTTGAGAAAACTGGTTCTAGAGTTTGAGTTAAAGGGGTCAGTGTTGTCTGGAGCCATTTCTTTTGTCAGGGAGAGTGTGACACCCTGTATGTGTAGTCACAGGAATAATTCGTTTTTTCATGTATTTTATTATTTTATGGTGTTTTTGATGTTTCAAGTACCGTGATGATCATTGAATGTTGTGTGTATAACCCCAGTGGACAGCAGGGGGAGACACTGTGCTGAACAGAGACTGAGTGTTAACAGTAAGTCGCTGAGAAGAAGCCATTACAAGAGCGAATCTGTTAATGGAAGCAGCACAACGTGTCTGTCTTTTTGTTATATTCAAACAGGTGGGTGAAAAGCGATCCCCAAGGACATATAACATGAAACGAAATGTTGAAAATGTGTTTACATTGTTTTAAGAGGACAATATACACTTTCTGTGTATAATTAAGATATTTAAGGGAAACGTTTTGTTTATGTAAATGGCGTTTCAATCGCGACAGATCTGGTGTTAATATAATACAATCTGAATAATTAAGAGCTCCAGCACACTGATTACCCATAATAAGATGAAGCTCATTGTGTTTAAGCTTTATAATTTTGTGTTTGTAATAGAAAGAGCAAGGTGTAGAGTAATCACCATTTGAGTTAAGATTTACAAGTATTGTTATGGTGATCTTGGTCTATTATATGGTTCATATATCTAATTCTCAAATATTAATGATGTAGACTGTTGATGGGTGTACATTATGACATTTTAATGATATTTCTTCTGATGGGGCTTGCTTGTTGTATTCATTACTTTAGTTTACATGTTTAAATTACATCTTTAATAGTTCGTTCAACTATTTAAGGTTACAGTGGCTATCAGTACACATATAACGGAGATTATAAAACATTTTGAAGTATGTTTATGGGGAAATGTATTGAGTTATCTGAGAAAGATATTATTTGAGTATAAGATGTAGGACTCATACAAGGATTGTGCCAAACATGTTTATTGGTGTTTTGTTTGAGTGATTCACATATCAGTGATATAAGACACTGTTTTCATTATTGTAATAAAGATTACAAGAGCGAATCTGTTAATGGAAGCAGCACAACGTGTCTGTCTTTTTGTTATATTCAAACAGATATAACTGCAGTACTGCCACCTGGACGGGGCGTGCTACACATGCCCCCTCTCCTCCGGAGAACCACCCGACCTGTTCACCAGCCGAACCCGGGACTCCCACACTTAAGCCCGGGGTACTGATTAGGCCAAACCGCGCCCTCCAGAGAACCGGACCACTGGTCACCCCTTATCGACTTAGGTTTTGGCCGCCTCGCCTCGGACTTCCAGGGTCTCGATGGGTCCCTGCCTCCCCGCTCTAGGGAACCAAGGCTCCGGCCTCAGGGGGGGCACCCTGCAGACCCCCTCTATCCAACAGAGGGAACCAGACGCTCGGGCAGAGGGGGCCGACACTCGCTCACCCCTCTACCCGCCTCGGGGAACCAGACGCTCGGGCAGAGGGGGCCTACTCACCTGCACCCCTCTACCCGTCTCGGGGAACCAGACGCTCGGGCAGAGGGGGCCTACTCTCGCTCACCCCTCTACCCGCCTCGGGGAACCAGACGCTCGGGCAGAGGGGGCCTACTCTCGCTCACCCCTATACCCGCCTCGGGGAACCAGACGCTCGGGCAGAGGGGGCCTACTCACCTGCGTAAACGAGCCAAAGTACCAACACAAAAATACACTCAGAAAAATATTGTCTAATTATTGTTATCAAGGCAAGGCAAGGCAAGTTTATTAATATGGCACATTTCATACACAATGATAATTCAAAGTTCTTTACATAAAAAGTAATTTAAATAATCATAAAACAATTATAACGACAATAAATCCAGAAATGTAAAAACATTTTAAATTATTTAACATTTTATTTAAAATGAATTTATAACAATCAACAAAATCACATGAAATAGAGCTTGACTTGATGGATGTTTATTAACCGATTTTTTTAAGTTTCATGGCAAACAAAGATTATAACAATACAGTAGTACACAATACAACAAATAATAAAAGAAATGATCAAAGAAAAAAATGTTGTACATAAAATCCTATACAATATTCTTTAAATGTACTTTTGAAAGAAACTGTAAAATTTTCTGAGTGAATATTATAAAACAAGTCCTTAAGAGTTTGTCCTGATAATAACCTTCATCTCATGATATTAAATATTGTGCAGACCGAAAGCACATGTTTCACTGTCAAGTGACCCCATCAATATCGACATTTTGGTGCTTCTTCACCAATTAATAAATATCAATGAGTTCATCTAGTATGTCTAATACGACACCTTGTATACAAAACTTGCTTACCCAGGAAATATAGATATAACATTTTTTATCAATATCACACACCCCTAATTATACACAAACATTTTTTTATTTTTTTTTACAATCCAATTAATTTCGGATGGATCAAATCAAGTTCTTGTCTGCACGTTTTCTCGTTGAATATCCTGATTCACTCAGAAGTCAAAAGAGTCGTTGTCACAGTCGTGTTGCGGGAAGGACACGGGAGATGAGAGGTAAAAGGAATAATGGGATTTTAATGACAGAACACAGGATACACAACTTCATAGACGAGTTGACGGACAAAGACTCAGGGAAAACTCAGAGCTTATGAACACATAACATAATCAAGGGAAACAGCATCAGGTGAGGAGCAAATCAAACACAGATGGGGATGAATGAACTAATGACAGGAAACAGGAAGGACCATATATGGGTGTGGAAACACAAGGAAAAGGAAGACAAAATCTGACAGTCGTGATGATCTGATGATTTTAACAACTGTGAGAAGCCAAAAAGAGTCACTCCCAAAACATGACTTTTACAGTAAATAATCATGTTCAGTCTGAACTGAGACACTGAGAGAATCCAGGATGAAGCTGAAGTTCTCAACATCACGACAGATTGAGATCAGATTGCAGTTTCTTGCTCTTCAACAGATGCAGCTGTTAAATACACACAAAACAATCAAGTGTTTACTTGAGCAGCTGTGTATGATTTTTGTCCTTTTTATGAACTAATTCCATCATCTTTTAACTATATGTAAACATACTTGAATAGAAAAGACAAAACAAAAAAGCATGTATTTTATCAGTGAAGAAAGATGTGTATTTGTAGAGTAAAAGATAAACAGAAGGAGTGAGGCAGATTTCATTGAACTGATTTGTATTACAACCATTTTCACAATACCTGCTGTTTCTAAGCAGCTTTAGTAAGCACCTTACAAACCCAAAGCGTGACAAGCTACACAGTATTAATAATAATAATGATCAATTTGGAGTTTAACTGAATATAATGTAATAAATCAGACATTCACCTCTCATCCTGTAGCATTTGAAAATCAGCACGACTGTCACTAACACATATGGAGAAACTGCCAGAACAGAACTGAGTGTGTGGAGGACAGAGATCTGAGATCCTGAATGAGACGCTGAAGAAGAGACACACAAACGCTTTATCAAGCACCATATCTGAACGAGAACATAAGAGATAAATCAGTTCAGTTTCATTGACTCTCACCTGTGACTGAGATCCAGCTCTTGGGTGACTCTCCTCTCTCTGGATGTTTGCAGGAGTAGAAACCCTCGTGTGACTTTGAGACATTAGAGATGATCATCTCTGTAGTTTGATTCTGGATGAGTGACCCATCTTTATAGAAATCAGCTCTGAGGTTTGGTGGGGTTGAATGTTGATATGAACAGCGTAGAGTCAGTTTCTCCTTCAGTCACAAGATGAACAGGACTCTCCAGAATCACACCATCTACAGAAACAGAGCAAACATCAGCTGACAAATAGATAGATTATAGTAATAATGTATCAATAATGTGGAGACAGCAACAACAACAATAATAATAATAATAATAATAATAATGCATTTTAATTAGGTGCCTTTCAAAACACTCAAGAACACCTTCATGACAATCATAAATTACAAGACAATCATATTAATCAATCATAGATTGTAATACAATCAAAGCAACATTTATTCAACATTAAGATCATCATAAATTAAAATGAATCAGGAAAAGCTAATTTAAGATGATGAGATTTAAGACATGATTTAAAAGTAAAAGAATCACTTTCACATTGTTGTGTAAGAGAGTGTCAGAGACGAGGAGCAGTGGTGAAATAAACAGGAGGAAGACTACGAGAAACAGATGAGGAAGATAATGTGTGCACACCAAAAGCTAATTTCATTATTTACTTGCGGGTAAATGACTGCACGATTCTGGATAAATTTAGAATCACAATTATTAATTTTTTTGTTATTATTTTTTGGACAAAAGTCAACGTTTGAGCAATGGCTTACTAGTCAAAGGTTTATTAGTCTAGTTTAACATAAAATGAGGGCTTTTTGAAAATAATAAATACAGAAACACAGACTCACAGTTTACAGTGATATTAACAGGATGAGATTTCTCTCCAGATTCAGACTGACACCAGTAAACTCCAGTATCATAGGGGATGGTGTCTCTTATTGTACATGTAGATCCTGTTTGTGATCCTCGACTTAATGATGAACAATCTTCCAGCCGCCAGCTGTCTGTGTATCTTCTCACTGTCCATCCAGTAGAGTTACTCTGGCCCTCACATCTCAGAGAGAGAGAGACTAATTGAAAGTGTTGAGTTCTGCTGGGACTGACGATCAGAGAGACTGGAGGAGAAACACCTGAGAAGACAATTACAGTTACAATTTAGAAATCAAGTCAAGACAGTTTTATTGATATAACACTTTACACTTAAACTGTTTCAAAGCAGCTTTTCAGAAAAACATTAAAGTTCTACTATCTGAAAATCCAATCACTGAGTATTTCTATTTAATTACACCTAAAATATGTGTCATTATGCCATCAGCAAGCAAACTAAAAACAACTGTGACAACCAACAAAACCCTCCATAAGGTGTTACTATTGGAGAAACCAGACTCAACTCAGGGATCGGTTCTTTGCCTGTACAGTGTGAACCTAGTAGTGTTTATAGTTAGCTGAGATCGTTATATATTAACTTACTAATATATAATTGTTAGGCAGATACTAATCAAACTGTAAAATGATTAAGTGTTTATATGGTTCATCCTATAAAGTTTGCTGATGTGCACATTGATGAGTGTCCTGTGCTGTTTGTAAAGTGCCTCCAAGAATCAATGTGTGTTCAATGACATAAATATGAAAATACATTTCATAAAAAAAAAAAATCATAAAACACCATTTAATAAATAGGTCAGATTATACATTTTTATTACAGGTATTTGACTATGTTCCCTTAAGTCCACTTATGTACTTTGTAAGCAGTGGTGGACAAAGTACACAGATCAAGTACTTGAGTAAAAGTACAGATACGTATAGTAAAATATTACTCCAGTAAAAGTAAAAGTACTGCTTTTTCAATTTTACTTGAGTGAAAGTACAAAAGTACTCAATTTTTTATGTACTTAAGTAAAAAAGTACTGATAGACAGATTTATTTTGCAATTTTATATATACTTTTTTATTTAATTTTATATTTGCACATATTTTTATAATCATACTGGCCAAAATACCTGTTTTTTTTTCCAAAATAACCACTATATAGAGTCAAGATATATATTTTGTTGATATGGACTACATTGATGAGAGTGATGTAGTAATGTTCACTGTGAAGATTACACTGCCATGTACCTGAGAGAAAACAGATTTCACCATCTAATTTTCACCAGTAAGAAAAAAGTGTTTTAGAACTTGTTGTTTTGCAGAACGTCAGTTATATATGACATGAGAATTAGGCCTGAAATTAGGAAGAACATTTTAAGGAAAATCTAATTATATTTTCATAATGATTTTTTTTCTTCTCAAACCTTGTCTGTGGTGTAAAAACACCCCTGGCCCAATGCCCCCAGAGGGAATCATCACTTCCCACTCTGATAATTACTGTAGTTACCATATTCTGAACATCACATACTTTCTTTTCCCTCAGATGGAATCTATCTAGGTGGCTGAATAAAGATATTTGGACTTTATATCAAAAAAAGTTTTGTTTTTTGACCTAAAACATAACGTTAGAGACACTGATGTTGATCTGTCTGCATTCAAGCATTTCAGTGGGCTTAAATAGATCACCCTTTACAGCAGATTTAGTTCACAAACAACTGACAGTTTTGACCTAAATATTATTTTCAGTTACAATAATGAATCCTAAAATTCGACATTAGTAACGTACTTTTCACAGCATCAGTAGCGCGCGCTCACAAGATCTCCCGGTTCTTTACTTGTGAGTTCAGTTCACTGAAGAAGACTCGCTCTAAACGGATCATTTGAATCAGTGAGTTTTCGACTCGAGAACAGCTGCAATCGGATCATGGCAATTCGTGAATGAATCGTTTGTTGCGATTTGCGAACCGATTGAACAGGTTCATTGAAAAGAATCAGTTTGTTCATGAATCAGACACCGCTTCTGCGTCTCGGAGCACGTGATGTATCACGTGAGTAACGATATGTTTTATGAAATGTAGTGAAGTAAAAAGTACGATCTTATGCTTTGGAATGTAGTGAAGTAAAAGTAAAAGTTACTCAAAATAAAACTACTCCAGTAAAGTACAGATACTTGAAAAATGTACTTAAGTACAGTAACGAAGTAGTTTTACTTCGTTACTGACCACCACTGTTTGTAAGTAACACTTTTGTGACAGGATATCCAGTGAATATTTTGTGACACAGTAGTAATATAGTAGTAATTATAGTAGTATATAGTAGTATTGCATTATATAACACAGTAGTAACACAGTAGTGTTCCTGTGACTCAGTGGTAGAGCATTGCATTTGCAGTGCAAAAGGTTGTGGGTTTGATTCCCAGGGAACACACATAATCTGTATATCACTGTAAGTCGCTTTGGATAAAAGCGTCTGCTAAATATGTAAATGTCATATTTTAGTTTTTCATGACAATTTTGCACCATTAGAATTAAACGTTTTTTTTTTTTTGCAGCAAACATGAATCAAGGTGTTGCTGGTTAGTTTGGTCTATTTAGGACCTGCTAGTAGATGCAGTAACTACACCTTACAGCAGAAGCATCTTTCTTCATTCACAACATTAAAAAGTAGCCGTATCCTCTTGAGACCCAGCTATGGAGTTTTTGCCTCTATTTTAGTGTATTTCTCTGAGACCTCACATGTCACAGTTATAAGCCTGGATGTCCTGTAGAGAGCACATTCAGGGCTTCATAGAGATGCCAAATGTTTGGAAGTTTCATCATGTCCACACCAGGGGCAAGGCCAGAAATGTTTAAGTGGGTGGGCCAACATAAAACCGGGTGAACAAGGTGCATGTAAGAAAACTGTATACTTGCAATAGAAAATGCAGCACAAATGTTCAATGCACAACACTTCTAAAACATTAATTAACATTCATTTTAATTTCAACATTTACTAATAGTTATTCCACTTTTAATGTATCTATTAACATTCGTACCAGAGCTAACAAAAAGTTGCAGCCTAGTTTTATTAAGTAACCTTAAAAAGGTGAATTAATACTGCAACAAATTTATTTCTCGTTGTCAATGTTAGTTAATGCATTATGTAACGTAAGTTTATTGAAAAGCATTACATTAGTCTGAGACAACGGAGCTTCGCGGATGATCTTATAATCAAGGGTCTCTGTCAGGAGAGTAAACGAATACCGCAGAGAAGTGTGTGTGTGTGTGTGTGTATGTGTGTGTGTGTGTTAGTCTGAGACGACAAAGCTTCAGATGATCTTATAATCAAGGGTCTCTGTCAGGAGAGTAAACGAATACCGCAGAGAAGTGTGTGTGTGCGTGTGTGTGTGTGTGTGTGTGTTACATTTGGAAGAGGCACACTGCGGAGTCATCTCCTCCCAGAGGGGGTTAAGTGACATTACACACGTGAAGTAACCCCGTAGGGCCCTAATGCACATGGAAGTCTCTGTGATGGCTCAGGCTGCATCATTAGAGACGGCAGAACATGGTCTACCTGGGGAAACACGTTTCTACTAAGAATACCGTGGAAAACACATATGGGATCCCAACAGGGTCACTCATATGGGCACTAGCCTCACACCAGATTTCAAGAATTCATTGGCTGAAAGGCCTGGCGCCGTATGTTCCGCCACGTCTGGACGCCGGAGTGCTGGAAGACTCAAAAGGGTTTGCCCGGTTAGGGAACTCTCTGGAGAATAAGGCGTTTAAGGACGGCGCAAGCTGACTCTGAACAGGGCCGCTCAGTGCCACTACCCGTTTGAGGTGAGAACACAGGAGGAAACCGGTTCGACACGTAGGCTATAGAACCTAGCGAACGTGTTGGGAGTCGCCCAACCCGCAGCTCTACAGATGTCTGCTAGCGAGACGCCACGAGCCAGCGCCCAGGATGATGCAACACCCCTAGTGGAGTGCTAGTGGAGTGAGCACGCAACCTGAGCGGGCAGGGCACACCTTGTACTTCATAGGCCAAGGTGATAGCATCCACTATCCAGTGGGCCATCCTCTGCTTGGAAACAGCCTTCCCCTTCTGCTGTCCACCGTAACAGACAAAGAGCTGCTCTCAGGTCCTAAAGCTCTGAGTTCTATCCGTGTACTGTCACAGTGCGCGTACCGGACAGAGCAAAGCTAGGGCTGGGTCTGCCTCCTCCATGGGCAGCGCTTGCAGGTTCACTACCTGGTCCCTGAAGGGGGTGGTAGGAACCTTGGGCACATAGCCGGGCCGGGGCCTCAGTGTTGCACTGGAGTCAGCCGGACCAAATTCAAGGCACGAATCGTCGACCGAAAATGCCTGCAGGTCCCCCACCCTCTTGATCGAGGCCAACGCAGTCAGGAGTAGGGTTTTCATAGACAGAAACTTCAACTCGACTGACTGCAAAGGCTCAAAGGGGGCAGTTATTAGGGCTCTTAGAACCAATGCCAAATCCCAAGAGGGTAGAGAGGGGGGCCTAGGAGGGTTCAACCTCCTGGCCCCCCTAAGAAACCTGACAACCAGATTGTGCTTCCCCACCGTCTTCCCCTCTACGGGGTCGTGGTGAGTGGAAATAGCTGCCACATAAACCTTAAGGGTGGAAGGGGACAGCCCACGCTCCAACCCTTTCTGCAAAAAGGAAAGCACAGATCTGATCGAACATCTCCTGGGGTCCTCCTGGTGGGAGGAACACCATTCGATGAACAGGTTCCACTTCAGAGTATAGGCCCGTCTCGTGGACGGTGCCCGTGCTGAAGCAATAGTGAGTGCTACCTCCTGGGGTAGGTCACCTAGAACCTCCGCGTCCCATCCAGGGACCATACGTGGAGTTTCCACAGGTCCGGACGCGGGTGTCATAGGGTGCCCCGTCTCTGAGAAAGCAGATCCTTCCTCAGAGGAATTGGCCAGGGAGGGGCTGTCGCGAGGAGCTTGAGCTCCGGGAACCAGGTCCTGTTGGGCCAATATGGAGCCACTAACAAGACCTGCTCCTCGTCCTCCCTGATCTTGCACAGTGTCTGTGCTAGTAGGCTCACTGGGGGGAACGCATATTTGCGCAGGCCCCGGGGCCAGCTGTGTGCCAGTGCATCCGTGCCGAGCGTTGCCTCGGTTAGGGAGTAGAACTCCTGGCAGTGGGTGGTTTCTGGAGATGCAAACAGGTCGATCTGAGCAGCTCCGAACCGTCCCCTAATCAGCTGAACCACCTGGGGATGGAGTCTCCACTCGCCTGGAAGTGCTGCTCGAGACAGCTCGTCGGCTGCCCGATTGAACACTCCTGGGATATGGATGGCACGAAGGGACCTCAGATGCTTCTGATTCTAGAGGAGGAGGTGGTGGGCGAGTTGCGACATGCGACGGGAGCGTAAACCGCCTTGCCGGTTGATATACGCAATGGTCGCTGTGTTGTCCGTACGGACCAGAACGTCCTTGCGCTGAAGGCGCCCTCTGAGACGGCTCAAGGCAAGGTGTACTGCCAGCAACTCGAGGTATTTGATATGCCAATGCAGATGGGGACCTGTCCAAACCCCTGATACTGCGTGCCCGTTGTACGTGGCTCCCCAGCCTGTGGTCGAGGCATCCGTGAATACCACAGCATGTCTGGATACCTGCTCCAGGGACACTCCTGCCCGAAGGAACGAGGGATCTGACCACGGCCTGAAGGTCTTGCGGCAGGCCGGTGTAATCTGAACCCGGTGAGTGCCGCGTTTCCATGCCCACCTCGGGATTCGGCCATAGAGCCAGTGCTGAAGTGGTCTCATATGGAGCGGACAGAGCGGGACTGTCACCGCAGCTGCAGCCATATGCCCCAGGAGCCTCTGAAAGAGTTTCAGTGGAACCACCATCCTGCCTGATAAGGTCTTGAAGTAGTTCAGCACCGACTGAGCACGTTCCTGGGTGAGGCGTGCTGTTTGGTTGACCGAATCCAACTCCATGCCGAGAAAAGAGATCCTCTGCGTTGGCACGAGTTTGCTCTTTTCCCAGTTGACCCGAAAGCCCAGCAGGCTGAGGTGCTTGAGCACCAGGTCCCTGTGTGCAGATAACTGCCTGCGAGACTGTGCAAGTATGAGCCAGTCGTCGAGGTTGAGAATGCGCACACCCCGTTCTCTCAGGGGGACAAGGGCCACCTCCACGACTTTGATGAAGACGCGAGGCGACAGGGACAGCCCGAAGGGCAGGACCTTGTACTGATATGCCCGACAGAACGCAGCGAATTGCAGGAATGGCCTGTGTCGCGGGAGGATTGAGACATGAAAGTACGCGTCCTTCAGGTCGATCACTGCAAACCAATCTAGGGGACGGACGCACCCAAAAATGCGTTTCTGCGTCAACATCTTGAACGGCAGCTTGTGAAGTGCACGGTTCAAAACTCGCAGATCCAAGATCGGTCGTAACCCACCACCTTTCTTGGGCATAATGAAGTAGGGGCTGAACAACCCCGACCCCATATCGGCTGGAGGGACCGGCTCTATCGCGTCCTTCGCCAGTAGGACTGCGATTTCCGCAGGCAAGACAGGAGCATCGGCGGCCTTAACTGAAGTGAACCGGATGCCCCTGAACTTGGGGGGACGCCGGGCGAACTGAATCACATAGCCGAGTCTGATTGTCCGTAGGAGCCACCGAGATGGACTGGGGAGCGCTAGCCAGGCTCCAATAGACCGTGCCAGCGGCACCAACGGGGTCACCAATGTACCCGTGGTGGGGCAGCGATGTGGAACACAGGGACCCGGCCCGGGGCCTGTGATGGCAGGGGGCGGGGTCTGGGTGTGTAGTGTAACACTCACCTGATTCCTCCTCGTGTGGGGGGAAACACAGGAGCCCGGCTTGAGGTTTGTGACAGCCCAGCGTGTGACGACTTGAAGCGGGGACTTGAGTGCTACTGTTCTTACCCGGTTCCACAAATGGGCAGAAGGGGTGCTCTTGGGCAACCCCCCACTGCCTGGCGAGAGAGGAGAAGGGAAGTGATCCCGTGATGCACGGTACACCACTCTCCTCCTCTTGAGACCCAGAGACTGAGGAAACTGCTCTTTTATTGAAGTTTTGGGTACCAACAAAAACAAAACGAAACAAAGGATTCTCCACCCGACTCCACCAGATGCTTGTCATAATCGCCCCGTGTGCCAGGGCGAACGCCAGATCGCGGCAGAGGCAGAGGGATCCCTCCATGTTTGACACAGCGGAGTCTATTGCGCAACTCCGAGATGGTCATGTCCCCACAAGAAGAACATGAACCATCCACGAAAGCCTCCTCAGCGTGCTGAATGCCCAGACACGTGAGGCAGCGATCGTGACTGTCCTGAGGCGCCAGAGACCGACCGCACCCAGAAACGCACGGGTGATAAGACATCTTTAAAAAGACGCGATCACCCATGTTATGCAGAGAAATTGCTCTTTCAGTGCTGAAGCACGCAGGGGAGCTGGCCACCGCACACTCCTGGTGTGACTGTCTTCACGGGAACCGTCTTCACTCCTGTGAGACCGTGACCACCGCTGCTGTGCTCTAACGCCCGCACTCGCTAGCTTCTCACTCGCAGGACAGGAGAGCAGTAGTGATGCACCACCGCTCGGCTCCGAAGCGAAAGGATGATTAATGCTGTGCACTGGCTATTCAGCAGTTCAAACACTATATCGTTGCTACTATCATGCTTTAAACACCCTCATAAGTTCCAATCTAAATCCATTACCCGGTGGTCTGGTTTCATTTGTTGGTGGTCCGGATTCAATGCTAAGACTTAAGTTTAATTTGGGATATCCAATATTTTTTTAAAGACTGATTGAGGTTTGATTCACTATTTTCAAATTCCACATTATTTTCAAACGCGCGCATTTTACTATTCTGCCCTGACAAACCTAGGCTGTCTGTTTCTTGTTCATTCTTGACAACACATAAAAACTTAAAATTAGTGCAATAATGAAAGAGCACCCCTAAATTAAGTTCCTATATCGGATCGTCAATGCATGCACACTTGATTGAAATACATTATGTAGAATTGGCAGAGTTAAACACGTCACAACGCAGGGGCGCGGGAACAGGGGGTGCTGAGGGTGCTGCAGCACCCCCTGTTTTTTTTCTGTGGGCAACTGTAAACTGTTGTGAATAAAAAAAATATATAGGCTAAATTTGTTATAATAAAGATTCATTTAAACATTTCTATGGTTGCTCCGATGTTTATAACATTTAGTTTACATTGGCTATTTTGCTATCTATTTCTATGTGATCTTCGACATATTTACCATTTGCCCATTAATTTAACAGTTGTAAGAATTAAAGTTACCAAAGTTATTAAACTGATGCAGGGCTATTTGATGCGCGCGTTGCACACATCCTGCCAAATCACGCACGCAGCACTGCCAATGCTTGCTTTTATGTTTGTGAATGTTATGTTTGTGTTGTGGGATCTGTAGGTTGTGGCTTAAAAGCGGAACATGGATGGAAATATCATGGATGTACTGGAAGAAAAAAAAAATGTTTTTTTTTTTGTTCTCAGCTATATGAGTCTTTCCCTTCTCCCAAAACAGCTTATAGACCCCTATAGACCTATAGACCCCTTCACGGTATACGTCACAGGAAAATTCGAAGTTCGCAGTGCGCATGTCGGGGTCAGAAAGTAGCAGAAAGTATTCGTTGTGGGGGGGGGGGGGGATTTCGGGTCGGGTTCGGGCTCTAAATTTAACTGTGCCGCTCGGGTCGGGTCGGGTCAGACGATCTCGGGTACGGGCCGGGTTCGGGCTTCAGTTTTGAGCCCGTGCAGACCTCTAGACTCCAGTAGACCTGACTTTGTGCCCTCCTTGTTTGTGTACACAAAACAAAGCCAGACACCTAAGACAAAAATGGAAAGGTACAAATAATAATAAAAAAGTATCTTATCTATCTATAAGGCTTGTCTGTTTCTCCTTGACACAATATGCCGGTCTATTAGCCGTGTCATTTTTCTGACCCCAAGCTGCGCGCGGACCCAACCTAGGCTTTCGATGTTTACAAACATTGAAGGGGTCTATTAAAATAGTTCAGTTTTGTATGAAATGGAAAAGTGATTAGACTATGTTTCGTTTTTTTTTTTATTCATAAAGTTAATTTAGAAAAACCTTGGGAGCATTTTTTGTTCGTTAAATGTTTTTTTTTCTTTTAAGCAACGACCAAGCGGCCAGCATCAGAGTTGATCGCCTATATTTAATTAATTTAGCCTTATCAAATCATCACGACTTGACTAAAATAAAATCAATAGATAGGCCTATAAACAGTTCAAGCATATCACAGTGTTAGTTTAAATGTTTAACCTATATAAATGTGCAATATCCAACAGTTTGTGTGGAGAGTGGAAGCTGAAGCGAGCTTTACATGGAGGCTCCAGCGTGGTCACTTGGATTTTTTTCTTACAGTTAAAAACAACTTAAAGTACGCCGTGTGATTTTTTTCTCATAAAGGTAAGAATAATATATAATTTGGAACTGTAAAGGGTCTATTTGTGTGCATTCACAATATCAACATTGTGCTTTTATAAAATAGGAAAACAGAGAATGCACTTTCTGCTGATTTTGAACAAGAGCACTTCAACGATGAACCGAAACTCGGCAACTCGAAACTGGCTCAGAGATATGATAAATATATCTATAGAAAGCTTTAAAATACTACTTTAAAACGAGATAATTCAAAGCAAAGCAAAAACTCTTCATTAGCCTATGTAATCCGTTAAGATGCATATATTTCTCTCTGCGCGTCCAATGAGGGGATGGCGAGTCATTTTTCCCCGTCACCTCACCATCTAAAATATACAAATAAGGGAAAGCCTAAAACAGGCCCGATTATAATTTGTGTTTTATTTTATAATTGTATTTAATAATAAAAAAAAGTATGTAAATCTTTGTCCTTGAAATTTAAAGGATTTGCTGCAATGCAATTTTGTCTGACTGATAGGCCTATGTGAATTATTTATTTGGCGTAATATTTATACGCAGAAATGTACTACCCCCCCCAGCACCCCCTACATAAAACACCTTCCCGCGCCCCTGTCACAATACTGAAAACGCTGTAAAATATTATTTCAATGTTATCTTTATTCGTATTTGAAGGGTTATGATAACATACATGTGTGTTAAAATAAAAGACATTACAAAAGAGTTGCGAAAATTACACTGAAAATAAGTGTATGTTTGTCCAGGCAGCTTTTTTCTCTCCATATAATTAACAAAACTTGCTAATTATTAAACAAGAGCAATAGGCAGAGTCACTCAACATTGTGCAACACTATTCGGATACCACATGCTTGACTTTTTCGTAAAAAAGGAGTGAAGAGTTTTTCTTTGCGACCTCTATGAATGTTGAATAAAGCGCAGGACCGCGCATGCAAGCTTGGGCGTGTCGTGATCAACTGAGTGACTGATTGCCATGGAAATGTAAACGTCATGTATATGTAACACCCCCTCCCGGGTCCGCACCGTCCTACTCGTTCTTGCGCCGAGCGGGTCTCGAACCCGGGATTCCCACGCAGGAGGCGGGCGCACTAACAAGTAACGCCAAAGGCTACAGCCTCTAGCGTCAGTTGCTAGAGCGCCTCTTTTTGAGGTCAGGGGAGTGAGGTTTACACACAGCCCTTACTGACATACATCCGTTACACTCACCCCCCTAAACCTCACTCCCATCCGGGTCACGGCACCAATGTAACACCCCCTCCCGGGTCCGCACTAGACTACCTTGTCTTTTTGAATTTTAAATCATTCTGCATTTATATACATTGCTTCATTAAAACCTCAACATGTCGATAACACAACTGTCCAATGAAAAAGTGCGGGGGACGAATTTACTTTTTATAAAAAGTGAGGGGGACACGAACCCCGCGTAATCTACGCCCCTGAGCGTATGCAATGCACCGATAGGAAAAAGGGAAATTAATAAACTGTCTGTAGTTGAGCATAAAAACTCACGTTAAATCTATTTTAAAGTAAATATATGAAGTTGTAGGGAAACTATGCGTTTATTATTATTATCGCTGAATAAATATAATTAGTTTGAAAAAGTACCAACGTCTCTTTGGGTGGGCCGCGGCTAATAGTGCTTCGCCACTGGACCACACCCTCTCCTAGGTCTTTAAAGATGGCTAAATGTAATTTAGTAAAAAAATGCACATCTGGAAATATAATTATATTTTGCAATAGTCATTTAAATCTGAATCATTTTCAGATTGTTTGTCATAAAGCAACATCTTAGTAAAATGTTATGTTATTGTTGTCAAATTCAAATATGACTTGCTGTTATGAAACAGGACATAATTTAATTAATGTCCACTGTAGAGGATACCAGGACTAAAAGCATGTTTATTATGCATTTTGGGAGACATAACAATTCAATATAAAAAACATTATTTATCAATTTTCTTATGAAATATTAGATATTATTATGAAAATATGGCCATTTATTACTCCCATTATATCAATTTAATATAAAAAAAAAATATTAATTTAGCCTTTTTGATGTCTATTCATGCCATTGTGTCCTCTACAGAGGACATAAAATAAAATATGAATAAAATAAATGTTTTCAAAAATGTTATTTTTAAATAAAACGTTTTTTGTTTGGGGGGGGGGGGGGGGGGGAGTCTCAGGAGGATATATTATGACAGGATAACATTTCAAGACACATCAAGCTCTAAAAAGATCAAGGGAAATTTCCAGAGTCTAATTCATTCTGTGTTTCAGTCTGAACTCACCAGTGACCCATAATAACTGTGTGCTGCTGAACAGTGTGTCATAGGCTGGTTTTCCTCTCTTTGCTTCACACACATAAACTCCTGTGTGATTTAGAGCAGCAGAACTAACAGTGTAGTTTCCTCCAGCTCCTCTGCTGCTGTCTGAGAGCAGATCATAACCATTTGTGTTGTCTAAAAATATTAAAATGTAAAGTTACCTCAAGAAATGAGCAGACATTTTTACATTTATTTTTACATAAATTACTTTTGTATTTTTAATTAAAATGAAAGCAGTTTATTCAGATGTTACTACAGGAAGCACATCATATCTCACCTGATGAGACAGTTAAAGTGAACCAGCTGAATGTCCAGCCTGTAGAGGAGCCGTTAACCTCACAGATCAGAGTCACTGGATCTCCTTCAGTCAACCACGTCTGTGGAGAAACACTTAAAACTGCCTCTGCTTTATCTGAGAGATAGAAATCACTCATTAATAACATGTTAAACGTGTGTGTGTATGTGAAGAGATGATCAAACTCACCTGATACTGTCAGTGTAACTTCATCACTGCGACGTGATGTTCGTGATCCGTCTCTCTCTGCTCCATAACAGGAGTATTTACCTGCGTCAGACTCAGTAACAGAACTGAGTGTGTGTTCCTGTCGGTCACTGAAAACACTGCCTGAACTGTCTTTATACCAGCTGTACTGCCAGCTAGTGACTCCTTCAGTATATATGTCACATCTGAGAGTGACTGTCTCTCCTCTGAATACATGTTGAGCAGGTTTGATGTTCACTGTGGGTTTTGGTTTTTCTGTAAAATGACAACAGTTCAAAATGAAATAATGTGCTGCTTTTACTGCATGAACAGTTACTTGACTGTAAAACACACATTAAATCAGATGAGACTGAAGTGTTGTTCTCTATAGCTGTTACAGTCATTTATAAAAGATCTGTCAATATATAATCATTGGGAATTTAGAAACATGAGTTGTGAAAGTTTTTTATCTAAAGTTTTTTTTATTTAAGTTTTCCAACAGAAGATCTTGTTTCTGTTTCGATTGAGATTTCACGCAGAATGTAAAAATATATCTGCTGAAAGACAGATGTTTCTTGTACCATCTCAGAATTATTGCATTAATAATTTAACTTAAAGAAGTTCATTTATAATCATCATAAAATGTAAGTATTTTCTCAACTTAGTTTATAACAATTAATGTAGAATCACTCGTATGAAAATATATGATGAAAATATAAATTAAATTAAATCACCTTCAGTATATTGAGAGTAGATGTTTGAAATCAGCACTAAATACAAAGAGAAAAACTCATTACAATGTGAACATTCAGCTGATAATTATAAAGATTAACACATATTAAGATATTGTGTGAGGACTGTATATGTGTCTAGATAAACATGAAAACATCTGACTGGTATTTTATAGATTTGGTCACAGCAGAGAACTGTTTCGGGAACTTTAAGGAAACAGTTTGATCACGAGCAGAAGAATCAAGACAAACTCTTACTAACTGTGTACTAGTGAATATTACAATAACAAAAACTGATTCAACACATTACACATCACACAACTGACTGACTGAACAAACACTGATCTACAACACAACAGAGTGCATTTCTCTTTCACAAACAGCACTAACTGAACACTTCCTCTCTCAAACTCATCCTTCACTCATATATCATGGACTAGAGCTGGATCTGAAACTCAGAGAGCAGCAAGAAAAGACATCAATCTAGGAACACTAAAACACTTGATCATTTATACAATATAATAGTGATTCCACTGAAATACATTGAGATGAAATAATACTCACAGAGCACAAGAGGAAGTTGACTGAGCTCCATACTGACTGAATGATGACAGACGGTAAAAGACTCAAGACTTCCTGAAACCCGCGGTCAGATCTTTAGAAACATTGTGACAGATTAAACACATACACATGTACCTCATGTGTTACAGAAGATCTTTTGATAATGTTGATAATCTTGTGTTTAAACAGAATGTCACACCGTATAACAAGCTTTCTACAGAAATATAGTTGTAACCCATTCAGTATTAAATTGAACAGGATTTATGTGCTATTATGAAAAGTTGTATTCTGGTGTGTTTAATGACCAAGGGAAAGGGAGCAATATTTTGATGGTTATTGATTGTAATTAGCTACATTTATAATGATGTATTTCAGTGGTGGACAAAGTACACAGATCAAGTACTTGAGTAAAAGTACAGATACGTATAGTAAAATATTACTCCAGTAAAAGTAAAAGTACTGCTTTTTCAATTTTACTTGAGTGAAAGTACAAAAGTACTCAATTTTTTATGTACTTAAGTAAAAAAGTACTGATAGACAGATTTATTTTGCAATTTTATATAGACTTTTTTATTTAATTTTATATTTGCACATATTTTTATAATCATACTGGCCAAAATACCTGTTTTTTTTCCAAAATAACCACTATATAGAGTCAAGATATATATTTTGTTGATATGGACTACATTGATGAGAGTGATGTAGTAATGTTCACTGTGAAGATTACACTGCCATGTACCTGAGAGAAAACAGATTTCACCATCTAATTTTCACCAGTAAGAAAAAAGTGTTTTAGAACTTGTTGTTTTGCAGAACGTCAGTTATATATGACATGAGAATTAGGCCTGAAATTAGGAAGAACATTTTAAGGAAAATCTAATTATATTTTCATAATGATTTTTTTTCTTCTCAAACCTTGTCTGTGGTGTAAAAACACCCCTGGCCCAATGCCCCCAGAGGGAATCATCACTTCCCACTCTGATAATTACTGTAGTTACCATATTCTGAACATCACATACTTTCTTTTCCCTCAGATGGAATCTATCTAGGTGGCTGAATAAAGATATTTGGACTTTATATCAAAAAAAGTTTTGTTTTTTGACCTAAAACATAACGTTAGAGACACTGATGTTGATCTGTCTGCATTCAAGCATTTCAGTGGGCTTAAATAGATCACCCTTTACAGCAGATTTAGTTCACAAACAACTGACAGTTTTGACCTAAATATTATTTTCAGTTACAATAATGAATCCTAAAATTCAACATTAGTAACGTACTTTTCACAGCATCAGTAGCGCGCGCTCACAAGATCTCCCGGTTCTTTACTTGTGAGTTCAGTTCACTGAAGAAGACTCGCTCTAAACGGATCATTTGAATCAGTGAGTTTTCGACTCGAGAACAGCTGCAATCGGATCATGGCAATTCGTGAATGAATCGTTTGTTGCGATTTGCGAACCGATTGAACAGGTTCATTGAAAAGAATCAGTTTGTTCATGAATCAGACACCGCTTCTGCGTCTCGGAGCACGTGATGTATCATGTGAGTAACGATATGTTTTATGAAATGTAGTGAAGTAAAAAGTACGATCTTATGCTTTGGAATGTAGTGAAGTAAAAGTAAAAGTTACTCAAAATAAAACTACTCCAGTAAAGTACAGATACTTGAAAAATGTACTTAAGTACAGTAACGAAGTAGTTTTACTTCGTTACTGACCACCACTGATGTATTTATGTTACAATAAAGTGAACAACTGCTGCTACTCCTTCACTGGTTCGTGCGATGGAGCTGAAACAGAACAAACCACAACTATGAACTCACATCTATCTATTTCTATTATATCAGGCCTCTGACACGGATATATATTTGTACCTGTGAACACAGTTTAATATTCATACACCAAGTCAAGAGATGGACATTGAAACATTTAATGATTATGATTCCAGTTATAACAATGCAGACTACACTGGTATGTTTCACATTGCTGACTGAGTAGTGACACAGTTGATAAAAACTGTAGCAAATCTGAAGAAACTATTATTAGATTTGTTTATTATAAATATGTTTAGATGTATGATATAGGCAATATCTATGCATTAATATTTAACTGAGAGAATTATGTGAAAGAGGAAGTACAGGAGAAAAGTATAAACAGCTTGCAATAACTTGGACGCATTACTAATAATTTCTAGTTGTACGAAATAAACCACATGCAGCGTGAAGAGAAGATCTTGTTTCGTTAGTGCTTCTTGCAGAAAGACAAATGTTGGTAAAACGCATACAAGTTTTAATCAGTTGAGAAGCATCAATATTTATAAAAATATAGTTTATTTGGTAACACTTTCTATGAATCCCATATTTATAATACATTATAAGGGTATTCCTAATGCATTATAATGAATGCATTATACAAAAATATTATAATGTTTATATTATCTTATAAATAATCAATTATAATGCTTACGCATTTGTGCTTATAACTTTTACGATTATGTTTATTTATAACAATGAACACCATATTAAATCTACTTCATTTTGAGGAACCATCAAAATAAAGTGTTAGCATACAGTATATTCAGCAGACACACCACTAATACTCTCATGACTGCTAGTTGACAAGTATTTGCAGAGTTCATTTTCAACAGCTGTCTAAAGAGTGCCATAAAAATAATCAAACTAATATTATATATATATATATATATATATATATTATATATATATTATATATATATATATATAAATGTTCAAAGCAAATGTTTCATATTACACATTCATCTGATCTGATATCTGATCGTATGTCTGTTTGAGAAAAAAAAATTGTTATTGTTATTATTATTACTACTTATAAGTGGTCTTTGCCTGTAACATAAGTTCCCTATCAGTCCGTCACGTTCGACGTAACGTCAGAGTGACTGACTAATGGGATCTCGCCGGAGAGCCCAATCACCTTCGAGTGTTAACAAAACAAGCCAATGACAGTTGGCATGCGTGTTTCGCCACGCGCACCCCGCCCTGCGGTGTGGGTATAAAAGGAGAGCGCGTGCAAACGCACAACAGCTTTTCGCTTCGGAGCCGAACCTTTCGCGAATCTCCTGAGTGCCAAAACAGAAAACAACGGCGTTGGTGTTACGGCGCGTCAGCGGAGGTTGCTTCTGCGATCACGCTGCGACCTCCCCTGGGCACTTCAGTGTTTGTAAAAGAGAAAGAGCAAGTCTAAAAGAGCTCCACGAGCGACGGGCGTCTTTTTAAAGATGGCACCGCTTCCTGGACTCCCCGATCTCCTAGGCCGGCCTATTCGGCGAAGCGGTGGAGGATTTTGCCCAACAGTTCTCCACCGCACAGAAGCAGACGGAGGCGTTTCGTCACATCCTGCACCGGCAGTCAGCTGCTGTCTCCACCCCACCGCCAGCTGCAGCCCCTCCATCTGCTCGTCGCCGAGGGCGCCCTCCTGCTGCCTCCACCTCCGCTCCAGCTCGGCCACAACAGCAGCGTGGAGCTGGCTGCAGGAGACCGGCGCAGCCCGTCTCCGCCCCTGCCAAGCCCGTGAAGCGCCAGGGCAGGCGGCGTTCCTGAGACGGGCGACCCGGAGCCTCTGGATCCTGCTCTTCAGGAGATGGTGACCACACCACTCCTTCCCCCGGAGGAGGGTCGGGTGGAGAATCTTTTGTTTCCTTTTTGTTCTGTTCCGTACCCAAAACTTCAATAAAAGAGCAGTTTCCTTATACTCCGGGTCCCAAGAGGGCGAGGATGGCAGTGTACGAGACCTCGTCTCCACACTCCCATCCCCCTCTCTCTTCGCCAGTGGGCAGCAGGGTCCGGTCCGAGGACGCGATGCCTTCTCCCGCACCCCCTGCCCAACTATGGAGCCAGGTTAGTGTCACGCCACACACTCAGACCCCACTTCGAGACGCACTGCCTTTCAAATCGGGCCCCTGTGCTCCACTTCCCTGCCCCACCGTGGGTACGTCAGTAACTCCCCTGGTCCCGCTTGTATGGTCCCTGGGGGCCTGGCTAGAGCTCCCCAGGCTGTCTCGCTGGCTCCTGAGGACCATCAGACTCGGCTACGCGATTCAGTTCGCCCGGCGTCCCCCCAAGTTCAGGGGCATTCGGTTCACCTCAGTGTTGAGCAAGGATGCCCCTGTCTTGCGTGCAGAAGTCGCGGTCCTACTGGCGAAGGACGCGATAGAGCCGGTCCCTCCAGCCGAGATGAAGTCAGGGTTCTACAGCCCCTACTTCATCGTACCCAAGAAAGACGGTGGGTTACGACCAATCCTGGACCTGCGCGTTCTGAACCGGCCCTTCACAAACTCCCATCCAGGATGTTGACGCAGAGACGCATCTTTCAATGCGTCCGTCCCTTCGATTGGTTTGCAGCAATCGACCTGAAGGACGCCTACTTCCATGTCTCGATCCTCCCTAGACACAGACCGTTTCTCCGCTTTGCGTTCGAGGGGCGAGCATACCAGTACAAGGCCCTCCGCTTCGGGCTATCCCTGTCGCCTCGTGTCTTCACCAAGGTCGTAGAAGCAGCCCTTGTACCGTTAAGGGAAGCAACTATCCTCAACTACATCGACGACTGGCTCATCCTGGCCCAGTCTCGAGCACTGTTGTGCGAACACAGGGATTTGGTGCTCAGTCACCTCAGCCGGTTGGGACTTCAGGTCAACCGGGAAAAGAGCAAACTCTCCCCTATGCAGAGGATCTCTTTTCTCGGCATGGAGTTGGACTCAGTCAACCTCACAGCACGTCTCTCAGAGGAGCGTGCTCAGTCAATGCTGAGATGCCTAGAGTCTCTCCAGCACAAGAGGGCGGTTCCACTGAAACATTTTCAGAGGCTCCTGGGGCATATGGCATCCTCAGCCGCTATCACGCCGCTCGGATTGCTTCATATGAGACCGCTTCAGCGTTGGCTTCACGACCGAGTCCCGAGATGGGCATGGCGCCACGGCACATACCGGGTCTCACTCACCCCGTCCTGCCGCCGCACCTTCAGCCCATGGTCGGTCCTTGCTTTTCTTCGGGCAGGAGTTCCCCTAGAGCAAGTATCCAGGCATGTTGTTTTTTCAACAGACGCCTCTACCACGGGCTGGGGGGCCATGTACAACGGGCATGCAGCCACGGGGCTCTGGACAGGGCCCCAGCTGCAGTGGTATATCAATTGCCTCGAGTTGCTGGCAGTACGGCTTGCTCTGCGCCGCTTCAGAACGCTGCTACACAAGAAGCATATATTGGTCCGTTCGGACAACACTGCGACCGTTGCGTACATCAACCACCAAGGCGGTCTACGGTCCCGTCGCATGTCGCAACTCGCCCGCCATCTCCTCCTTTGGAGTCAGAAGCATCTGAGGTTGCTTCGCGCCGTTCATGTCCCAGGCGAGCTCAATCATGCAGCCGACGAGCTCTCACGTCAGCCCGCCCTTCCGGGAGAATGGCGACTCCACCCCAAGGTACTCCAGCTGATTTGGAGACGCTTCGGGGACACTCAGGTAGACCTGTTTGCCTGCCCGGACACGTCTCACTGCCAGTTGTTTTTCTCTCTGTCCGAGGGGACCCTCGGTACAGATGCACTGGCATGCAGCTGGCCTCGGGGCTTACGCAAATATGCGTTTCCCCCAGTGAGCCTTCTCGCACAGACCCTGTGCAAGGTCAGGGAGGACGAGGAGCAAGTCCTCTTGGTGGCGCCTTACTGGCCCAATCGGACGTGGTTCCCAGAACTGATGCTCCTCGCGACAGCCCCTCCTTGGCAAATTCCTCTGAGGAGGGATCTCCTTTCTCAGAGAGGGGGCACCCTCTGGCACCCGTGCCCAGATTTATGGAATCTCCACATATGGTCCCTGGACGGGACGCGGAGGTTCTAACTGGGCTACCTCCAGCGGTAGCAAACACTATCACTTCTGCCAGGGCCCTGTCTACAAGACAAGCTTACAGGCTGAAGTGGAACCTGTTCGTCGATTGGTGTTCTCCCCGCCGGGAGGACCTCCGTAGGATGGGTTGGAGCGAAGGCTGTCTCCCTCCACCCTCAAAGTGTATGTCGCCGCTATTGCCGCACATCACGATGCAGTAGACGGTAAGTCTCTGGGGAAACACGACCTGGTCATCAGGTTCCTCAGAGGTGCAAGGAGGCTAAATCCTCCGCGCCCTCACCTGGTACCCTCTTGGGATCTCCCCTCGGTCCTGTCGGCCTTGAGGGGGGCCCCCTTTGAGCCTCTGCAGTCAGTAGAGCTTAAGTTTCTGTCACTGAAGACAGTGCTCCTTGCGGCATTGGCCACAGTCAAGAGGGTAGGGGACCTGCAAGCATTTTCGGTCGACGATTTGAGCCTAGAATTCGGGCCGGGTAACTCTCACGTTGTCCTGAGACCCCGGCCTGGATATGTGCCCAAAGTTCCAACCACGCCCTTCAGGGATCAGGTGGTGAAATTGCAAGCGCTGCCCCGGGACGAGGCAGACCCAGCCATTGCTCTGCTCTGTCCCGTTCGTGCCTTGCGCATCTATGTGGACTGCACGCAGAGCTTCAGGACCTCAGACCAGCTCTTTGTCTGCTTCGGAGGACAGCAGAAGGGAAGAGCTGTCTCCAAACAAAGACTCGCCCACTGGATAGTGGCGCTTACCGTGCCCCCTTGGTGTGAGAGCACACTCTATGAGAGGCGTTGCTTCCTCTTGGGCCATGGCGTGAGGCGCCTCGATAGCAGACATTTGTAAAGCTGCCGGCTGGGCGACACCTAATACGTTTGCGAGGTTTTACAGTCTCCGTATAGAGCCAGTGTCCTCCCGTGTACTTTTCTCAGATGGCCAGTAACACTGGAACCCGCTCGGTGTCAATCACGCCGCTGGAACGGCGTGATTGATTGGATTGCTGCGCCATTCCCCTCTATGGACCGGATACGTGCGCCTTGTTGCTTCTCAGTTCAGTTCCCCACGGCGAACCCTGTTGAAGTTCCTCCCGCACCCTCGGTAGTCAGGTGTGGCGGAGCACCAAATGCCAGGTCCAGTACTCGTGCGTTGCCCGAGGTCAACCCCTGTGCTGGGCTAGGTGCCCGTGTGTAGTGATTCCCCTTTGGGTGATCCCACATGTGTATTCTTCCACGGTACGGCTCCCCCCCACCACGGTGAGCCCGTGTCTTCCCCTGGCAGAACCTTCTGCCCTCTCTGCTGTGTAGCTATCTCATTCCAGGCAGGCTGAGTCTACCTCAGAGACTCCCATATGTAGTACTGCCCCTGGCCAGTCCATATGTGTAATCTCCACACGATACCTCCTTATGTGGGATGTGGCTCCGTAGCGTTCCCCCTACTTGGGGTACAATTTCCCAGTGTAGCGGAACAGCAGTGGCGGTCATCTCTGCCTAAGCCCTGTCCGATCTTCCATCCCAACTGGTGTGGGGGGACTTGCCGGCTTCCGCAGAGCACTGGAGGGGGTCAGCAATAGTGGCGTTTTCCAAGGGATCCCATTAGTCAGTCACTCTGACGTTACGTCGAACGTGATTGACCCGTCCCGTCGCCATAGTTGCTGTACCACCGCTGTACGGCCGGGGCACACAATCTCGGCTCCTCAGCGAAAAACTGTTGTGCGTTTGCACGCGCTCTTCTTTTATACCCGCACCGCGGGGCGGGGTGCGCGTGGCGAAACACGCACGCCAACTGTCATTGGCTTGTTTTGTTAACACTCGAAGGTGATTGGGCTCTCCAGCGAGATCCCATTAGTCAGTCACTCTGACGTTACGCAAGTAACCGAGACGTAACATGGAAAGATATGAGACTTATATTGCATTATAACTATGTGAAATTCATTATAAATTCACATTATTAAATTCATATTAAAATTCATTATAAAAGCTAAATATCATAAACATAAAAACTAAATACATTTAAAAAAATGCTCAGAACTGTGGTGTTCGGGTCTTTTTTGTCCGGAGAAGATTTAATTTTTCCCGAAAATACTAGTTATTTTTATCGCAGTGGACTGAAATTTAGTGACTTTGTTTACAAAGTGTATAACTACTTCTCATTTTTTTTGTGATCATTTTCTTTTTGTTCCAGACAAAAAACTAAAACTGAGCCGTGGAAGAGATACCATTTATCGAGCGCTTTCCGTGAGCCGGATTCGAGATGGAGTGAAACACAAACAAATTTGTTTCATCCATTCTTTCATCAAAACAATATTATATAAGTTATATATAATTATATAAATATAAGTTTCTTAGTGATTTGTAGTGCAGGTTTATCAGGCAGTGACGATTTTGTTCTCTTTGACTTGTTGAATGGAAACGGTGCTTGTTCGCAAATGTTTTATGCAATATTCCAGTTTTGTGCATAAGTTAAATTCGCAACTTTGGATGGAAATCCTGTTTAACTGAATGACAAGCAAGGCACTGTTAGGCATTTGAATGCTCTTTCTCTCTGTGCTAAAGCATTTACTTGTAAACTTTCGTCTACTTTGTGAGAACATGAGAGCCTCAAAACCTATTGTTATAATATTTTGTCTAAATCTTGAATATGTGGTGAAAGAAAAGATACAGTTTGAACGTATGTGTGTGTGTGTGAGAGAGAGAGTTATAATATCAGATTCATAAAAGCATATTGCATGCAGTTTAGTGTAGGATGCAGGCACGTGCAGTTGGGGTGGGGGGCTTTTGGGGCTTGAGCCCCTGCCCTTTTTCAAATTGATTCAAAGGTGCCCCTCTCAGACAAATAACAATGATATTGTAGCAAATAAAACAAAATGCATTTTAATTATAATTAACATAACAATGTGTACAAAACGGTAACTAATCGCTCAAAAGTCGGAAAGTGCCTGTTTATTTTTAACATATCTGTCAATCTGAGGCATTGCTATGGGTTGCGTGCGTTTTGCTCGACTGACTAATTTCCAGTCTGTTCGGAAACCATGGCCTCTCAAATATGGTTATTTCAGTGAGTGGGTCGACAGAAAAAAAAAATATATACATTTGAACAAAAATGTCATCAATAATTAAAGCTAGTATGTCAAGCATTATAAAAGTGTCGGGAAAGAACGGGAGGTTAATCACAATAAATATAATAAAAAATATACAACATAATAAAATAAAATTAAAATTTAATCAGTCTGGCAGTAACTTGAGCTGCGTGCTCGTGTGGACAGGACTATACACCAGGCTTTAACTGTCATGCAGTATAAGCGCACTGCTATTCAGCTTCCACACGTCGCACAAATACTTAAATATGCGCACATTTAATATTGCATTATAGCCTACATATAATTAACAACGGCCCCCTCATTTAAAGATAGCACCCCCCCCCCCCCCAAAAAAGAAACAAATAAAACTCTGGCTATGCAACTGTCATTTGGTTATAATTTGTGAAGTGAACAAACATCACAGAGGCTGCATAGCATTTGTCACAGTTCAGGGTGCCTTCTCGGCTCCCCTTGTTGTCCTGTCATGTTCAGCAGCTTGTGGTCTGGGCAATCAGTGCCGATCGTGCAGCAGGAGTGCATGGATCACAAGCTGACTCTCCCCCACCTGTCGCTCATTCCCCTTCTCCCATATATGTCCCTGTGTTTCTACTCCTCTTTGTGAGTAGATTGTTTTGTCCTTGCTCGTGTTTCATGTTACATTTACTGTTCCTTACCTGTCCCTATGTTCCAGAGGTGGAAAGAGTACAAAAATATTGTACTCAAGTAAAAGTACCATTACATTACTGAAATTTTACTTAAGTACAAGTAAAAGTACCAGTCTAAAAATCTACTCAAGTAAAAGTAAAAAGTAGCTCATTTAAAATTTACTCTGAGTAAAAAGTACTTAGTTACATTTTAACAATGGAAGGGAAAAATGGGATCGACCAAAGGTGTCAAACTCAGTACCTGGAGGGCCACAGCCCTACACAGTGTAGATATTACCCTAATTAAACACATCTGATACAGCTAAACTAATCATTTAGGCTTATTTGAAAACTACATGGTAAGTGTGTTGGAGCAGGGTTGGAACTAAACTCTTTAGGGCTATGGCTCTCCAGGAACTGAGTTTGACACCCCTGGGATAGGCCTATAAATCTCAAACTAGGTGTTTTTAATTAAATGAATTGGTTAATTAGAATAATAAGACATTTGGGCTGTTACCAGGCAAATTAAATCAGTATCAACAAAACGCATCTTTGCAATGCAGAGGAAACGCAGAAGCTTCATCTGAAGTGGCGTAGATGTATTACACACTGACATGAATGCATTTAGCCTGCAGCTACAAATGCAGAAATAATGGTTTGATAAATAAGACATAAAACGTGACCCTGAACCAGAAAACCAATTTCCTAAATTGCGATTTATACATCATCTGAAAGCTGAATAAATAATATTTCCATTGATGTATTGTTTGTTATGATCGGACAATATTTTAAAATCTGGAATCTGAGGATGCAAAAAATCCAAATATTGAGAAAATCTCCTTTAAAGTTGTTCAAATTAAGCTCTTAGTTTTGATATATTTACAGTAGGAAATTTACTAAATACATTAATGGAACATGATCTTTACTTAATATGCTAATGATTTTTGGCATAAAAGAAAAATTTATAATTTTAACCCATACAATATATTGTTGGCTATTGCTACAAATATACCCCAGTGACTTAAGACTGGTTTTGTGCTCCATGCCAGGGTCACAAATGTTAAATAGTCATTTGAAATTAAAAATAAATAAATCAAAAGATACTTTAAATGTTAAATTAGAACCACCAGTAGGTGTCAGCAAGTCACTCATAAGAGAGTCATTGTGATTGAACAGAATCATTTAAACGGTTAATTCAAGGAATGAAACACGTCATTGCTCAGAGTCAGAGACGCAAAACTGTGTTTGGAAATATTTTTGTTGTCGAAATAGAGCAAAAACAGGCAATATGTCTAAAACGTAAGTCTCTTAATTAACTTATTGTTTTTTGAACTGTTGTAAAAAGAAAAACTATACAGGCCTATGTAATCATGGTGATTTTTTGAGAAAAACGGCATTCTTCATGTGATGTTGACTTACTATATTAAATTATATAAATATATACATTTTCTGCTTCTATATCTTCAATTTTGTGATCATTCTAAACGCATTTTAACAGACTGAATCACGCAGTGAAAGAAATCACTCCAGATGCACGCGGATTAGTCTTAACAGTTATCTAACGTTACTAGATTTCACAGCACACTGTTTAGAGTGATTTGTCAGTTTTTTGGCAAAATACTGATAATGTCAAATCGCACTGTTAAAGCTTCATTTTAACCACCAATGCAACGATGCAAGTATTTACCTTATCTCCACATGCTTGCGAAGGGCGATGTCGAGATGTTATAAGCTGCTAGTTCGGTCTCCCGAGGCAAACACAGCTAACACTGCATAATAGAGCATGAATATATGGCCAGGGGTTCACTTTATTTCCTTCGAGTTCAACTTCAGCAGAATACGACGGGGTCTGGTTTTCAGCTGGGTCTGCACCATTAACGCCTGTCTTGTCCGTCTGCATCTTTCTTGTGATTTTAGCGCCAGTTTCTTCTTCTGCCCATTATTTGCTGCAGTTGTTTCCACGGAGCGATTTTTTTTTTACTCAGTAACGAATGTGTTTTAAAATGTAGCGAAGTACAATACTTCACACAAAATATACTTAAGTAAAAGTAAAATTACAGATTAAAAATATTACTTAAAAAAGTACAAGTACACAAAAAAGCTACTCAATTACAGTAACGCGAGTAAATGTAATTCGTTACTTTCCACCTCTGCTATGTTCCCTTGTGCTGCAGGACTCCTAGCACAAAGATACAGCAGACCGTGTGGTCCGCAGACTTCCTAACAGTCATTACATATTGTTTATTCTATTTTGTGGTGAGAATAAGGTTTCTCCTTCCTCCACACTCTGCATCTGAATCCTTCATCACCCATACCCTGACAGCATTGCTAAACTGAGCCTTATATTGGACTGAACTGCTTTACAATAGATTCTATATATCATTATATCTTAAGCTCAGATGAGCTTTATTTGTCACATACACAGAGTATAACCTGCAGTGAAATGTGTTCTCTGCATTTAACCTATCCACGTGCACACACACTTGGAGCAGTGGGCAGCTGACACTGCGGCGCCCAGGGAGCAGTTGGGGTTTCAGTGCCTTGCTCAAGGGTCTCCCCTCAGTCGTGGAAAATTTCTGCCAGAGCCGAGATTTGAACCCACAACCTCGGGTTAAAAGTCCAACGCTCTATCCATTAGAGCCACGACTGTCCCTAAAAGCAATGTACACACCCCTTCTGGCCACAGTAAGGGTCGCTGTGTAGAAATGTGCCACCCTGGACTCAAACCCACTACCTGCCATATTCAAGGGCAGCGGCTTAACAGAGTGCACCACTCAGATGCATGAGTGGCATGTAGAGGTGTGTGATGTGTACCATTGCTATGCTAATGACACACAGCTCTACTTTTAAATTCAAAAAGTTGATTCCACAGCAGCTACCAAAATCTCAGACTGCCTGATGGACATTTCGGCATAAAAACCCTTCATCTACAACTCAACCTAGTGAAGACAGAGCTTCTCGTCTCTCCAGCACAACTACACCATCCAGCTAAAATCATCAACAATCAAACCTACCAACCAGGTCAGCCAGAAATCTTAGGTTAATCTTTGATGACCAGCTGACCTTCAAAGACCACTTTGCCTATACAGCACCGTCAAGCAGGTTTGCACTGAACAAAATCAGGAAGATAAGCCTCTTCCTAAATGAACATGAAGCACAACGCCTCATCCAGGCTCGTGTCATCTTGTCAATGCTCTCATTGCTGCACTTCCAGCATGTGCAACCAAACCTCTTCAAAATTTCCAGAACGCAGCAGCACAACTGGTCTTTAATGAGCCCAAGATAATTCATGTTATACCTCTCTTTGTCTGTCTTCACTGGCTATCGGTTGCTGTCTGTATCACATTTCAAGACACCAATGTTTGCATACTGCTCAGCAGCACTCAGCACATTTGTAGGTCACTCTGGATAAAAACATCTACTACATGAATACATTTAAATGTTGAAATTGCATGCAATTACTGTTTTAACCATATGTGAGCTGACACTGTCGAGTGTATTTACTGCGCGTTGCTTTGCTGGCCGTAAATGCAGGGAATCCATGATAAATCATAAGAAGTTATAACTAAATATACTGGACAGCAGGGCCGAGCAGAGACCTTTGGAGGGGCAGGTGCTCAAAATATAAAAGGGGCACATGAAACAAGGCTTTAAATAGGGCTGTGCACAAAATATCATAACAGCAATGTATAGTGATGCATTCCTTGCTGATACGCGTATTGATGCGGATGCTGTAAATACTGTAACAATAAAAGTAAAAGTATGAATAGATTTTAGTCAAATGACAATAAAAAGACCAGACCCTTCCACGCCCATGAAACTTTTCTCCCTCAAATAGCACGAACGAAGTGAACACATGCACCTTTGTTTATGGTGCTGCTGCTGTGTTTAACGTTAGAAGTGGCGTTTGCTGCAGGCTAAACACAGCGATTTAAACAAAAGCTGTGCAATGCATGTTCTCTTCACGTTGTTCTTGTAAAATAATAATAATAAGTAAACAAGCGTACCACTCCGCTGAGAACTCCACTTACTTAAGCTGCAACCGTGGCGCGGACGATATTGAAGTGGTGCCTGAGCGCGAGGGATCGTGCGGATGAGGTCGTCAGGTGAAAGGTTATCATGTGGGTGATTTTATTTACGGCTAAATTATTAATCATTAATTTACTAATAGTTAGATTGGGCAGGCCTTCACAGAAGGGTGTTTAATAAAATAAAATAAATAAAAAAATTGCCTTGATAAAAGGGCACTTTGGGCATCATGTGGCAAAGGGGCAGGTGCTCAAGCACCCTCCGCCCCCCCCTCTGCACGTGCCTGCTGGACAGCGCTGTGGAGCTTGTTAACAAGTTGATTGTATTTGATCTCAAAATGTTGTCGTCTGCTTCGTGAAGTTTGGAATTGCTTTGATCAAAATTATCTTACTAATGATCTGACTAAATGGAATTACTTTTGATCAAATCAATTAGTGAAATTAAGTTCTGTCATGACAACTCTCGGAGTGATTTGCATGGTAATGTACATGGCAATGTTATTGTATTTGGTCTTGGTGGAATAGATCTGCTATGCTGCTGCTCTTGTGGCAGAGCAAGTGCCGAGACTTGCTACTGCCAATGCATCCACAACACGCTGCTGTGAGTGTTACCCGCCTCGAGTCTGGGAAGCCTGAGTGGGTAAGTTGTATGTAAAACACTTTCCAGCACTGTAGATTAATAAGAAGAGACGATTTGAGTTCATTCAGATTGTTGAATTCATTCTGCCTCATTTCTTTGATTTCAATGCAAGAACATCATTAACATTTAACTTTACTTAACTTTTCTATTTTCGATAAAGACAGTTACATCTTAATAAAGGCCTTTCAAAAGTTATTTGTTTTAAGTTGTCTATCAAGCACAACACATTCAACTTTTACAGTGTTTTCAATCAAATATACAGGATTTCACACCACCAAAACATTCACAAAAAATTTGTCTCATTTTAGACTGTCCTACAGATGAATAGCTATTCTTGTGTTTTACAGATACGTCTCCATTTTGGCTCACATACATGCACCGCCATTTTGGCTCTTTGATAACTTCCTGTTGCGAACACACATTTAACTTGTTCTTTCTCATCCAATAACAAACAACATTACAAACTCTTTAAAACATCAGTGAACTCATTTAACACGTACATTTTATCATATTTCTCATTGCATTTACATATTAGTCCCTCTTATGTCTGATATATGACTCATTATTACAAAACACTCTTACTCTGTAATCCAACAAAAATGAACACATACATATTTGAAATACAGTGTATTACATTAGTTGCATTTAGTTTTTGAATCAATTTTGCTCACCCGTAGAATAATAAGAAGATATGATGTGAGACACGAATACTGGCTGCAGTCTTTATCAGTGTTTAATAGATTCTGACTCTTTGTAATTGACCGTTTGCAAAGAGCTTGATTGACAGGCGATCTGACCAATATGAATGCAGAGATTATGCGCCGCCGCTGCTATCCGCCATCTTGCCCGACAGCTACGGCCTGTCTCCTTAGAAATACATGTTAAAACGGGTAAAAAAAAGATTGACTGAACTGAAACTTTTATTTTCTGAACTGAAACCACGACGAATTGAGGCAGTAATTAAAGCAAAAGAAGCCGCTACCAAGTATTGAGTACATTTTTATTGGTCTTATTTGTTGAGATTTCTGGGTTTTTGTTAAATGTGAGCCAAAATCATCACAATTAAAAGAACCAAAGACTTAAACTACTTCAGTCTGTGTGCATTTAATTTATTTAGTACACGAGTTTCACAATTTGAGTTGAATTACTGAAATAATATTAAACAAATATGAAACTTTTCCATGACATTCTAATTTATTGAGATGCACCTATGTATATATATATAATATATATATACATCAAATATAGAAATGTTACAAGTGTTTACAGTTTTCTGGATTGCTAACAAACAGTCCACAAAACAATTCTAAATTTTCTCACAACTAACTACACAATATCAAAACTACACACCAACTTGTGCAAACTCCAAACTTGCAGGTCAAAATCAAATAGTTTAGTCAAAAACATGTTCTCTTTTGTCAGACTCAAATTTTGGCCTCAGATGATACTCAAACCTGTCAAATACTCTACTACTACTTTCCTGTCTAGAAAACAATAGTGAGATCAATTCAAAACACTGTTACAAAAACCTGCTTTTGGGAAAAAGGAATAATTTAGCTAGTCAATGACTGTTACAGTAAAATACATAAATAGAGGGGTGCAGATACAATAACATTCAGCAATAAACTTTAAGAAAAGTTTACTTTCATTACACGACTGTAAAAATATATTACAATAGATGAAACTCACTAGAAGAGAAAAGTTCAAAGACCAAACAACTTAATATACAGTAAGCACACATTCTATACTGTCAGTTACTGTAAATAAATAAATGAATTTTGTCAGCATCCTCAGCCACATTGCATTACAGTATTGGTAGTGTCCTTATTTGTTATAGCAGTTTCTTAGTCTTCTGAAAAAAAGAATTCTCTTCCTCCCCAAAACAGTCGTCTGCAGTTTTGCAGTTCTGCAAAAATACAGTACATGTAAGGACTACTTGGATACAAATAAATTCAACAGTGATGAGTTTGAGGGTGTACAGTATTTACTGTACATAGACTAATGATAGTTCTCTCATCTGAAGTACTGCTGCTGTACTGTAATAATATTGTATGAGTCAGTAGTATTGAAACCTTGTAAATGAGCCAACGTCCCTCATGGTCAGTCCATGCAGAAGAACATGCACAACCACAGTGCTTTGTATTTCATCAGGAACAAATTAACTTTGACCTCATCCCCTTCATTTTTATTTTCCCCTTCGTATTCCTCTTTGTCTCCCACTACCAGTATTAATTTTCCAAAACACATAATCACTTGTGCTCTTGTTCATATCATGAGAATCTGACCTGTGTGTCATCAGTTTAGCTACTTACTGTTATGTTCACACATGGATAAATTAAAACTCCACCTCATTGTAAGTCAGCATAAATACATTATGGCCTGCCACACAATGCCTATTCAACAACTACCTAACCTGACACAGAAGGCCTTTAACAAGCACAAGGCCTCTACCAAAGTTAATGTTAGACGCCACTGATTTTGTACTGCACAACTCAGAATCCAAAGCAGGCACCAGAAGGCACCCAGCATTGCCAAAAGCCACTAGCCAGCGAAGGTGAGAGCCGTCACCATGGAAACAGACCCAGGTCTCAGACCAACCACTGGCAGAAACTATGGAAAAGGCCATCCTCATCCTGCAAACACCATTGTATGTCCAGTACCCCACAACAACCTCCTCCACACCCTTCACACAGGTGCTAAGCGGATGTTGCACAAGGACTGCTGGACACGCTTTCTTTGGATTTACAGGAGCTGCTGACGCTAGCAAAAGAGCTCCTTGGACAAAACTAAACAGGAGTACTGGGAAGGACAAACTTCTGACTCCTTGCCTGAAACAACACAGCATCAGATCCCTCCAAGGGAGGAGCATCCCTTAAACCAGTCGACACCCCTGAAGCAGTCAGACAATGTTGTATCGAGCATTGGGCCCATATGCCCAACAGCGAAACCTCTACCAGCACAACTCAGGCAAGCTCAAGTCTATTGGACGGACAACAATGTTCGAAAGGGGGAATTATGTAGCATTTGGACCAATCGGACACACAATTTTATATTTGATTAAACAAATGAATTAGTTATTAGATTAACAAATAATCACAGACCCGGGTATGTCTGTGTATGACTCCAGGCTCGTGGTTCCATGGTGACCAATCTGATAAACACTTGTTTTTTTTGCTCAAAAGAAAGCAGGCAGAGCAACTCTCACTTTCTTTTTCCCATAGGAAAGACCATTAGGCCATAAAATTTTACTCTTCTCTAATTAATTCACAGAACAATCTTTATTTGAATGAACACACATATCTTCAGGTCATTGTGTGTATTAGTACTGTTCTTGTGTATTGTATACTGTTTTATGCATGCGTATGATAGATCACTAGTTAATATCACCTCACTTATACCATGTTTGGTCTCCATCAATTGGTCTTCGGATGATCTAATTGAGAGTGAATATTACATGTTGATACCTATGCAATATATTAGTGTCCTAAGAATCTTTAGTAGTTTGTGCATTAACCCCAGGCGAATAACCTGTGCAAGTGTTTATCAGATTGGTTGCCATGGAAGCGGGGGCCCGGAGTCATACATAGACATACGGGCACCCAGTGTGTGTATTGAGTGAGGGGTCTGTGATTATTTGTTAATCTAATAACTAATTGATTTGTTTAATCAAATTAAAAAGTGTGTGTCTTATTGGTCCAAATGCTACAGTGGAAAAGTTCATTTCTGTCACCAGTGTGACCCAACCATCACACAAAATATGAGCCAGCTTTCCCTGACCGGCGTAAACGAGCCAAAGTACCAGCACAAAAATACACTCAGCAGAATATTGGCTAATTATTGTAATCAAGGCAAGGCAAGGCAAGTTTATTAATATGGCACATTTCATACACAATGATAATTCAAAGTTCTTTACATAAAAAGTAATTTAAATAATCATAAAACAATTATAATGACAATAAATCCAGAAATGTAAAAACATTTTAAATTATTTAACATTTGATTTAAAATGAATTTATAACAATTAATCAACAAAATCACAGGAAATAGAGCTTGACTTGATTGACGTTTATTAACCGAATTCATTAAGTTTCATGGCAAACAAAGATTATAACAATACAGTAGTACACAATACAAAAAATTATTAAAGAAATTATAAAAGAAAAAAAGTTTTGTACATAAAATCTTATACAATATTCTTTAAATGTACTTTTGAAAGAGACTGTAAAAGTTTTTCTGAGTGAATATTATAAAACAAGTCCTTAAGAGTTTGTCCTGATAATAACCTTCATCTCATGATATTAAATATTGTGCAGACCGAAAGCACATGTTTCACTGTCAAGTGACCCCATCAATATCGACATTTTGGTGCTTCTTCACCAATTAATAAATATCAATGAGTTAATCTAGTATGTCTAATACGACACCTTGTATACAAAACTTGCTTACCCAGGAAATAGAGATATAACCTTTTTTATCAATATCACACACCCATAATTATGATGGTAAAGCAGAAAAAAATAAACTATTTGTATAACAACCTTTTTTTTTCTTTTTTCTTTTTACAATCCAATTAATTCCCGATCGATCAAATCAAGTTCTTGTCTGCATGTTTTCTCGTTGAATATCCTGATTCACTCAGAAGTCAAAAGAGTTGTGATGATCTGATGATTTTAACAACTGTGAGAAGCCAAAAAGAGTCACTCCCAAAACATGACTTTTACAGTAAATAATCATGTTCAGTCTGAACTGAGACACTGAGAGAATCCAGGATGAAGCTGAAGTTCTCAACATCACGACAGATTGAGATCAGATTGCAGTTTCTTGCTCTTCAACAGATGCAGCTGTTAAATACACACAAAACAATCAAGCATTTACTTGAGCAGCTGTGTATGATTTTTGTCTAACTTCCATCATCTTTTAACTATATGTAAACACACTTGAATAGAAAAGACAAAACAAAAAGCATGTATTTTATCAGTGAAGAAAGATGTGTATTTGTAGAGTAAAAGATAAACAGAAGGAGTGAGGCAGATTTCATTGAACTGATTTGTATTACAACCATTTTCACAATACCTGCTGTTTCTAAGCAGCTTTAGTAAGCACTGAAGGATTACAAATTTTATTTTAAATGTTTAATTTAGATACACTTCCTGACTAAGAAAGGGTCAGGAAATTCAGGTGTTTGAGATCGCTTCCTGACCATTTGAGCTTGAGACAGCTGGGCCTTTTGTCCCTATGATAATGGTAAGATCAATGAGTCAGACTACTGAGAGATTTTACCTTTGTTCTGCAAATGGCTTTGTCCTAGCCAGATGTGGATTCGTTAGGTTTATTGCCCTCAGATGTATGTTTATTTGATGTTTTGTCTCAACCTCCAAAAAGTCCCTCCTCCAATTCTGCCTATAAAGATACCCTGTAAAAATGACTTAAGATGAGATTTTCGATGACTGCAGCTACCATCAGCTTGGGGTTTTTCAATAAAGAATCCTACGATCGAATCCGAAGTCTCCTGGTCTTCTCTTCTGAGTTTTCTACACTTTAGAAGAACCGAGTTTACAACAGATGGTGCCGTGACCCGGATAGAGTTCCAGCTTCCTCACCTGAATCCAGCGAAACTTCCAGCTGAACAATAGAGACCCAGACTGATTTTTCTCTCAACCAAGGGTTGTGGTGAGTGGCTGTCTCTAATCCAAAATAACCTAAGACCAGTACAAATGTGTATCCTCTGTGCCGTCAGAGAAGAGTTTATCCTCTGTTCTTGTAGGCAGGGAAGTTTATCCTCTGTTTCAGGCAGGGAAGAGTTTATCCTCTAAAGTTTTTTTATTTTAGAGATGAAAGTTTATCCTCTGTTCTTTCAGGCAGGGAAGATTTTGGGCATTACGTGCTAAAAATGAGTTATCCTCTGTTTCAGGCAGGGAAGGTTAGCATTACGTGCTAATTTTTGGTTTATCCTCTGTTTCAGGCAGGGAAGGTTAGCATTTAGTGCTAATAATTTAGTTTTATCCTCTGTTTTTTTTTTTGTAGGCAGGGAAGTTAAGTGTGAAGTGTTGGTAATTTGGAAATTTAACAATAGTTAAGTATTTTTTTTACAAGTGTACCCTCTGTTGATCAGAGAAGTGTTTGTTTTGTTTGTGTGGTAACGAAGAAACTTACAAAATGGTAAGAATGAATGCTAGGCTGATTCCAACCACAGAAAAGATGGGTCTTGCGACTCCATTGTGGTCAGATAGTGAATTCAAAACACTGTTAGGGGAACAAATGGACCTAATAGTCACTGAAAAAGTTAGACAAAAACTAACGCAGAAATATGAGATTCATCCAGACAAGACTTGGTTGGTAGATGAGTGTAAAAAGGTACTAGGAGCAAGTATTCGTAAGAACAATGTGAAAGGCATTATCTGTTGTTACAGAGAATTCAGTGTAACGCTAGCCACAAAACAGTCTCAGCGTAACTCAGAGCTAGAGAAACAGAACGATGAACTCCGTGCGAGAATATCCACTTTGACCAAGAAATTGAACCTCAAGAAAGTTGCAGCAAAAACTGAGGTGGGAGTTAGTCAGCCTGATAACATTTACCCTGATTTACAAGCATTCTCTGAAACAGATGTAGCTCTCCAATCAGTAACTGATGTGCCTGTAAATTCAGTCAATGTTGAGGAAACTGATAGTGTTCCTCCCAATTCTTCTGTTGTGCAAATACAAACTGTTGCCAACGCTTTATGTCCTAAAGATATAGAGAGACTATCTCAGAGTTTACCGGCAGCACACACACATTTAACTGAATTTAGAAGAACATTGATCTCAAGGTGGGTAGAAGCTTATCCAACAGGGCGTGCTATAGCTGCACATACTGCTAAATGTCTTGTCACTGATTTCATTCCCAGATGGGGATTACCAGATTGCATTGACTCAGATCAAGGCACCCACTTCACAGGACAGGTAGTCAAGGAAGTGTCTAGAATGTTGAAGAACCTTCACTGTCCCTATAGGCCACAAGCATCAGGACAGGTTGATCTTAGAAATGCTGATGTGCACATTGTTTCAGATGCCCTGATCGCTTACTGTGAAAACCTCACAAAGGCAGTGCAGAGTGCCAAAGAGAGAGTTGAGTCGTGTTGGCAGACTCCACCAGAAGGTGGACACACAATCGTCCCAGGTCAATGGGTCATGATAAAGGCGTTCAGAAACAAGCCATTAGAGCCTAAGTGGTACGGACCACATCAAGTGATGTTGATTACAGCTGCTGCAGTATTGTGTCAGGGAAGGAAAACGTGGGCTCATGTGTCACACTGTAAAGTTGTTCCTCCCCCTGCAGGGATAGGATAGGGCAGACACAAGAACCAGTGAGGAGCCCAGGGAAGAACCGAAAGCAACAGGCTTCGGGGGCCAACCCTGAGGTGAAGATTTCCTCATAGGCCTTTCCCCTCCATTAGTCCATCCTTTCCTCACTGTTCTTTAGGTGTCGCAGGAATTAAGAAATAGGGAAAGAAGGAACAACCATAGCAGACTATATTTTGAACAGAGGATACAACCCTAATGTATGCAGACTCTACAAATACTGCTCTGTGCCGTTGGTCTCTCTTGTTTGTGTTTCTGTCTTCCTCTGTGCAGATACCACCTGATGGCTGTCCTGAGATCCATATGCACCGCCCTTCTCACCTGCGGATAAAGCCACAACCTCTAGAAAACAACTAGACCCATTGCCGAGCCAACTATCACACAAGAAAGAGAAAAGAAAGAAGAAAGAAGAAAAAAAATACACAACGCAGAGACTCACATACGGGCACTTCAGTCATCCATCAACATGATCAAGATTTCCGTACTCTTGATCTTTCAGCAAAATTACACCAGATGACTGAAGATAATTCTTCATGTTTCGGAAACTTGTTAGCAAATGACGCCCGCCTCTCATGAGGAAATGACAGTTCCAACCAGAAGAAATTATTACCCGTAAGAACTTCACGGACCCTAATTGCATGTTTTGTTTCTGTGTCAGCATGCAATTACATATAAGCAACACAGAACATGTACTATGTGCCTGTAACGATTACAAGTTACAAGAATTAACTTTTAAGTGTCTAAATTTGTATTTTGTGAGAGTTATTAGAACTCTCAAAGGGGGAATTGAAGGATTACAAATTTTATTTTAAATGTTTAATTTAGATACACTTCCTGACTAAGAAAGGGTCAGGAAATTCAGGTGTTTGAGATCGCTTCCTGACCATTTGAGCTTGAGACAGCTGGGCCTTTTGTCCCTATGATAATGGTAAGATCAATGAGTCAGACTACTGAGAGATTTTACCTTTGTTCTGCAAATGGCTTTGTCCTGGCCAGATGTGGATTCGTTAGGTTTATTGCCCTCAGATGTATGTTTATTTGATGTTTTGTCTCAACCTCCAGAAAGTCCCTCCTCCAATTCTGCCTATAAAGATACCCTGTAAAAATTACTTAAGATGAGTTTTTCGATGACTGCAGCTACCATCAGCTTGGGGGTTTTCAATAAAGAATCCTACGATCGAATCCGAAGTCTCCTGGTCTTCTCTTCTAAGTTTTCTACACTTTAGAAGAACCGAGTTTACAACAGCACCTTACAAACCCAAAGCGTGACAAGCTACACAGTATTAATAATAATAATGATCAATTTGAGAGTTTAACTGAATATAATGTAATAAATCAGACATTTACCTCTCATCCTGCAGCATTTGAAAATCAGCACGACTGTCACTAACACATATGGAGAAACTGCCAGAACAGAACTGAATGTGTGGAGGACAGAGATCTGAGATCCTGAATGAGACGCTGAAGAAGAGACACACAAACGCTTTATCAAGCACCATATCTGAACGAGAACATAAGAGATAAATCAGTTCAGTTTCATTGACTCTCACCTGTGACTGAGATCCAGCTCTTGGGTGACTCTCCTCTCTCTGGATGTTTGCAGGAGTAGAAACCCTCGTGTGACTTCGAGACAGTAGAGATGATCATCTCTGTAGTTTGATTCTGGATGAGTGACCCATCTTTATAGAAATCAGCTCTGAGGTTTGGTGGGGTTGAATGTTGATATGAACAGCGTAGAGTCAGAGTATCTCCTTCAGTCACAAGATGAACAGGACTCTCCAGAATCACACCATCTACAGAAACAGAGCAAACATCAGCTGACAAATAGATAGATTATAGTAATAATGTATCAACAATGTGGAGACAACAACAACAACAATAATAATACATTTTACATAGAGGTGCCTCTCAAAACTCTCAAGAACACCTTCATGACAATCATAAATTACAAGACAGTAATACAATCAAAGCAACATTTATTCAACATTAAAATCATCATAAATTAAAATGAATCAGGAAAAGCTCATTTAAGACGATGAGATTTAAGACGTGATTTAAAAGTAAGAGAATCACTTTCACATTGTTGTGTAAGAGAGTGTCAGAGACGGGGAGCAGTGGTGAAATAAACAGGAGGAAGACTACGAGAAACAGATGAGGAAGATAATGTGTGCACACCAAAAGCTAATTTCATTATTTGCACGAGTAGATTATTTACAAAGTTAATGCAAGACACAAATCAGAGAGATATATGAGCTTATGCAGATGTGCTCAGTGGAAGAGATTCTAGTTTATGAGACGTAACTCAAATAGGACAGAGTTAAACAATACAATAATAATAATGATAATAATAACACATTTATCATCGGGTTATTAAATATGTAAACAAATAAACATGACTTGTGGGTAAATGACTGCACGATTCTGGATACATTTAGAATCACAATTAATATTTTTTTTGTTATAATTTTTTGGACAAAAGTCAAAGTTTGAGCAATGGCTTAATAGTCATAGGTTTATTAGTTTAGCGGACTCGGTTTCGTTCAGGAATAATATTGTGTGGGTGACTGAATTGAGATGGCAATATGGTTATAATATCCGAAAGATAAAATGAGGGCTTTTTGAAAATAATAAATACAGAAACAGACTCACGGAGTACAGTGATATTAACAGGATGATATTTCTCTCCAGATTCAGACTGACACCAGTAAACTCTAGTATCATAGGGGATGGTGTCTCTTATTGTACATGTAGATCCTGTTTGTGATCCTCGACGTAATGATGAACAATCTTCCAGCCGCCAGCTGTCTGTGTATCTTCTCACTGTCCATCCAGTAGAGTTACTCTGGCCCTCACATCTCAGAGAGAGAGAGACAGATGTGAAGTGTTGAGTTCTGCTGGGACTGACGATCAGAGAGACTGGAGGAGAAAGACCTGAGAAGACAATTACAGTTACAATTTAGAAATCAAGTCAAGACAGTTTTATTGATATAACACTTTACACAACTTAAACTGTTTCAAAGCAGCTTTTCAGAAAAAAATATTCAAGTTATAGTATCAGAAAATCCATGTCACCACTGAGTATTTATAAAAATTCATAAACAAATTTACACTTTAAAATATGTGTCATTATGCCATCAGCAAGCAAACCAAAGACAACTGTGACAACCAACAAAACCCTCCACAAGTTGTTACTATTGGAGAAACCAGACTCAACTCAGGGATCAGTTCTTCTTTGCCTGTACAGTGTGAACCTAGTAGTGTTTATAGTTAGCTGAGATTGTTTTATATTAACTTACTAATATATAATTATTAGGCAGATACTAATCAATCTGTAAAATGATTAAGTGTTTATATGGTCCATCCTATAAAATTAGCTGATGTGCACATTGATGAGTGTCCTGTGTTGCTGGTAAAGTGCCTCCTAGAATCAATGTGTGTTCAATGACATACATATTTATAATACATTTCATAAACAATAACTTATTTTTATGATAGGTATTTGATTATGTTCCCTGAAGTCCACTTATGTAAGTAACACTTCTGTGCCACAGTAGCAATATTTTAGTTTGTCATGACAATTTTGCATCATCAGAATTAAACTTTTGTTTTTTGCAGCAAAAATGAATCAAGGTGTTGCTGGTTAGTTTGGTCTATTTAGGACCTGCTAGTAGATGCAGTAACTACACCTTACAGCAGAAGCATCTTTCTTCATTCACAACATTAAAAAGTAGCCGTATCCTCTTGAGACCCAGCTATGGAGTTTTTGCCTCTATTTTAGTGTATTTCTTTGAGACCTCACATGTCACAGTTATAAGCCTGGATGTCCTGTACAGAGCACATTCAGGGCTTCATAGAGATACTAAATGTTTGGAAGTTTCACAGTGACCACTCCCTCTCCTAGGTCTTTAAAGATGGCTAAATTTAATTTAGTTAAAAATTGTACATACTTATGGAAATATAACTATAATTTGTAATAATCATTTAAATCTGAATAATTTTGTTCAGATTGTTTGTAATAAAGCAACAGAAGTTATGTTATTGTTTTCAAATTCAAATATGACTTGCTGTTATGAAACAGGACATAATTTCATACATGTTCACTGTAGAGGACACCAGGACTAAAAGCATGTTTATTATGCATTTTGGGAGTGTCACGGTACACACGGGGATCCAGGAACGAGGAGACGAGGATAACATAAACAGTAGACTTTACTAGGAGGTAGACAGACACAGATGATGGTTGGGGTACATACACTTCCATTGACATCTACAATAACCGACAGGAAACATGTGGCAGAGCAGACTATAAATAGGGAGACTTAACAAGACACACCTGGAACTAAATCAAGACACAGACGGGGACTAATGAACTAATGATGACAGGAAACAGGAAGGACCAAATATGGGCACATAACACAAGGGTAAGGAAACACAAGGCAGAGGGAGACAAAGTCTGACATTACCCCCCCCCTCTCAATAGGCGCGTCCCGTGCCGTATAACATCGAGAGGGGAGGGGGGGTGGGCGCTCTGGAGGCCTCAAGGGACCTGGAGGCAGGGCACCACGGTGGCCATGGCGGATCAGGGGACTCAGGCGGCCACGGCGGATCCGGGGACTCAGGCGGCCACGGCGGATCCGGGCACTCCGGCGGCCATGGCGGATCCGGGGACTCAGGCAGTCATGGCGGATCCGGGGACTCCGGCGGCCATGGAGGGTAGCCCCCCCCCCCCCCCAAAAAATTCTTGGGGAAGCTCATCCTCTCTGGGGGGTGCTCAGGAGGCATCGCAGGTGAACTGGACAGGGCCAGCGGAGGTCAAGGTGAGCTGGATGGGACCAGCGGAGGTGAGCTGGACGGGACCAGCGGAGGTGAGCTGGACGGGACCAGCGTGGGACGAGGTGAGCTGGACGGGACCAGCGGAGGCCCAGGTGAGCTGGACGGGACCAGCGGAGGCCAAGGTGAGCTGGACAGGACCAGCGGAGGCCAAGGTGAGCTGGACGGGACCAGCGGAGGCAAAGGTGAGCTGGACGGGACCAACTCTTGGGGGCGCTCTGGAAGCGCTGACTCTCGTGGGCGCTCGGGTAGCGCTGAGTCTCGGGGGCGCTCGGGAAGCGCTGAAGGCGAGCTGGACAGGACCAGCGGAGGCCAAGGTGAGCTGGACGGGACCAGCGGAGGCAAAGGTGAGCTGGACGGGACCAGCGGAGGCAAAGGTGAGCTGGACGGAACCAGCGGCGACGAAAGTGAGCTGGGCAGAACCAGCGGAGGAACTTGAGAGCACTTGCGAGGAGCCGGCACTGGAGGGTGCTGGCGAGGAGTAGGCACCGGAGGGCGCTGGCGAGGAGCAGGCACTGGAGGGCGCTGGCGAGGAGCAGGCACCGGAGGGCGCTGGCGAGGAGCAGGCTCCGGGGGGCGCTGGCGAGGAGCAGGCACCGGAGGGCGCTGGCGAGGAGCAGGCTCCGGGGGGCGCTGGCGAGGAGCAGGCACCGGAGGGTGCTGGCGAGGAGCAGGCGCTAGAGAGCGCTGGTGAGGAGCAGGCTCTGGGTCTGGGCTCCAAACATCCCCTCAAAAACTACTAACAAGCCCAGGGGTACATGAGGGCGCTCGGGGCGCGGGGGACTGGACGGAACTAGTGGAGACGAAGACGAGCTGGGCGGGCCAGCGAAGATGAGCTGGGCAGGACCAGCGGAGACGAAGATGAGCTAGACAGGACCAGCGGAGATGAAGATGAGCTGGATGGGACCAGCCGAGACGAAGATGAGCTGGATGGAACCAGCGGAGATGAAGGAGAGTCTTCCGAGTCGGGTAGGTGTGGGGAGCAGTTGGAGAGGTATGTGGAGGTTCTCGGCATAGGGTGAGCTGGGGAGGCGCTACACGTTCCAGCTGGAGCGGGATGACAAGACTTCGGTACTGTTTCGACTTCCCGATCAGAACCGTTAAGAAACAGCACCAGATTAATCAGTTCGATCAGGGGATAACTACCGGTGGGAAGCTCGCAGTGGATAGTCTTGTCATTCAACCCCAGATGGAAACACGTACCTAGCGAGGCGTCATGCCAGCTCACCCGGTTAGAGAGCTCAAGGAATTCCTCCACATATCTCTCCAACCCCCAACCGTCCTGACACAATTCCCACAGCTCGTCCTCAGCAGTTGTCATCTTTAGGGTCGGTTATTCTGTCACGGTACGCACAGGGATCCAGGAACGAGGAGACGAGGATAACATAAACAGTAGACTTTACTAGGAGGTAGACAGACACAGATGATGGTTGGGGTACATACACTTCCATTGACATCTACAATAACCGACAGGAAACATGGGGCAGAGCAGACTACAAATAGGGAGACTTAACAAGACACACCTGGAACTAAATCAAGACACAGACGGGGACTAATGAACTAATGATGACAGGAAACAGGAAGGACCAAATATGGGCACATAACACAAGGGTAAGGAAACACAAGGCAGAGGGAGACAAAGTCTGACAGGGAGACATAATTCAATATAAAAAAAATATTATTTATCAATTGTCTTATGAAATATTAGATATTATTATGAAAATATGGCCATTTATTACTCCCATTATATCAATTCAATATAAACAATTAATTATTTATCAATTGTCTTATGAAATATTAGATATTATTATTAAAATTTAGTACTGTTAGCATACAGTATAAAAAATAATACTGTTAGCATACAGTATATTCAGCAGACACACCACTAATACTCTCATGACTGCTAGTTGACATGTATTTGCAGAGATACTTATCAACAGCTGTCTAAAGAGTGCCATCAAAATAATCAAACTAATATTATATACTTATTTAAAAAAAAAAAAAAAAAATCTAAGTAAATGTGTCATATTACACGTTCATCAGATCTGATCGTATGTCTGTTTGAGAAAAAAGTATTATTGTTATTATTATTACTACTTATAAGTGGTCTTTGCCTGTAACATAAGTAACATGGCAAGATATGAGACTTATGTTGCATTATAACTTCATAATAAAATTCATAATAAATTCATATTATTAAATTCATATTAAAATTAATTATAAAAGCGAAATATCATAAACATAAAAACAAAATAATTTTTTTAAAATGCTCAGAACTACTCATGTGGTGTTCGGGTCTTTTTTGTCCGGAGAAGATTGTATTTTCATTGAAAATACTAGTTAGTTTTATCGCATTGGACTGAAATGTAGTGACTTTGTTCACAAAGTGTATAACTACTTCTCAAATTTTTGGTGATAATTTTCATTTTTTTGGGGGGGGGGGGGGGGGGGATTTTTCACCTTCTTACACTTGTGGTGTTACCGGACAAAAATGATCCGGCTCAAAAAATGTCTTATAAATCTCTCATTATGATATATCACCACTAAATATTGGATTCAATTTTTTTGTCAAATATTTTCTTTCATTTAGGACTGGTTTTGTGTTTATATTTGCAACTGATTAATCATAGGCCTAATTTATCTGAAAGTATGTACCTCGTTATTTGAGTGAAAAAGCCTTTATGAATATTTTCATAATATGGGATACAAAATTATGAAAATGTGCACTGTTTATCACAGTAGTGTACTTAATTGTTTAATCAAGACGTTTGTTTTGAAAGGCTTTTATTTTGTACAAAATTGCACAGTCACACTTGTCAAAAATGGCCGGCAATTGAAAGTGAATGTGAAGAATGAAAGTAAGGGAAACAACTTGTGTTCAGGAGCATGTTGTGCTTGCAAACATAAAGGCCTTGGACCTGTGTGTGTGTGTGTGTGTGTGTGTGTGTGTGTGTGTGTGTGTGTGTGTGTGTGTGTGTGTGTGTGTGTGTGTGTGTGTGTGTGTGTGTGTGTGTGTGTGTGTGTGTGTGTGTGGATCAGCCACGATTTCTTTAAGACTGCAAGGGAAGCTCAGCTTCCCCTATAATTGTCAAAAAATGAATGGTCAAATATATGTACTATTATGTTAACATTTTATTGACTAAAAATGCGTTAAACACGTTCATCTCGAACGAAAACAATTTCGTTCAGAATCAGCTACTTAGGTCGGCTGACTCGATTTCCTTCTCATTCATTCCCGTAGCGTACAGTGCATTACTCTGTTGAAGCCCAGCGTCCATTGACTTCAATGGGGCTGCTTTAAACAGTTTTTTTCAGTGCTTAGAAACAAGACGGTCATTGGATAATGCTGCGATTATGTCCCGCCCACGGATGCTCAGCGTCTCTGGGATGAATGGAGGAGTGGGCTGGCCCGGACTCCGAGCGTCTGCGTGATGATTGGAGGGTCTGTCATCTCTTTTTAATCCACTTTTATGTCCTAAAACGCTCGTTTTTTGGGGTCGACAGCTTATAAAAACGTATTTATTGGTTTTTTTTTTAGCTTGTTTGCTATACACATTGTCACATATCAGCTTTTAGACATTTTCTTTTTTTTTTTTTTTATAAATAAATGACAAGGAGGCGGCAGCTTCTCGCAATGCAAAGAGACGGTTGGTGTGGGCGTGGGCGTGGTCTTCAGATTATGACGCGTATCACTCTGTGTCTCCATTTCCAACTCAGTCCCATCGCGGATTTTGCATGTGTAGTCGAAAGACAAACTGCTGCAACCTTCATCGTATATTTCACACAATTTCACACCACATTCATTGTTTCAGTTTAACATAATTCCCACATTTCCTCCCGTTGAGTTAAATATATATATATATATATATTAGATCGTTTGTTCATTAATTCATATAGTCTGAACTAGCCAGCTAGCAAACTGCACAGCAGGTGTAGAAAGGAGCTTCTCCTGTTTAAAGCGGCTCAAGTCCTACACCCGTAACACAATGGGCCAAGGCCGTTTAAGCAGCCTAGCTCTGCTGGCCATTGAGAGGACACTGGTCAAGTCACTGGAAAAGACGCCTAGTTGGTACGACAGGGTTACAGAGCATTTTCTTGAAAAGGAACATAGGGCAGAATTTACATATAAATAAATGGACAATTTTTATGATTTAGGCCGAAAATGAGCTTCCCCTCTTTAAAAGATCAGCAGCCGCCACTGGTGTGGATGTATGTATACTCGTGCTATCACACACACACACACAATGCAGATGATGGAGAATAATGAGTGTTTTACAGTTTATTAAATTGAGTCTTGTAAATGTTATGAGACTGAGTTTAGGCGCCTGATGGCCTGAGGGAAGAAGCTCCTCCTCAGTCTCTCAGTTTTTTCCATCATGCTCCGGAAGCGCTTGCCAGATGGTAGTAAAAAGAAAAGACGTTACCGGGGTGATTTGAGTCCTTGATGATTTTGACAGCTCTACTTTTGCAGCGTTTGAGGTCGATGTCCTGCAGAGAGGGGAGAGCAGACCCTGAGATGTGCTCAGCTAAGCGCACAACTCTCTGCAGAGCTTTGCTTTCCTGATTGGAGGCGTTTCCATACCACACTGAGAGTCAATACACATTCTATGGCCCCTGGATAGAAAGTTTACAGGATTGCTGGTGAGACCCTGAATTCCTTCAGCTGCCGCAGATGCTACAGTCTTTGCCTGGCTTTCTTAACCTGTGTTTGAATGTTTGCAGTCCAAGTCAGGTCCTCAGAGATGTTTACACTAAGGTAATTGAAGCTGCTCACCCTCTCCACAGGGGTCCCACTGATCAAAAGAGTGTAGGGCCGCTGCTGTCTCTTCCTGAAGTCCACGATCAGCTCTTTAGTTTTGCTCACGTTCAGAGAGTGACAGTTGTCCTGGCACCATGATGTAAGTCTCTCTACCTCATCCAAGTATGCGGTCTCATCGTTGTTGGAAACGAGGCCCAGAACCACAGTATCTTCAGCAAATTGTTCAATAGAAGTGGAGCTGTGAGAGGATCAGCAGTCGTGTGTGTAGAGAGAGTAGAGCAGGGGACTCAGGACACAACCCTGTGGGGCTCCTATGTTCAGGGTGATGGAGTTGGAGGTGAACTGGCACATTATCACCGCTTGAGGTCTGCCGGTGAGGAAGACTTGAATCCAGTCACAGAGTGAAGAGTTTAGGCTGAGGTCTGTGAGTTTAAAAGCTAGCTTGATGGGGACTATTGTATTGAAAGCTGAGCTATAGTCAATGAATAGCAGACTTACATAGTTGCCATTTTTGCTGTCAATGTGTGTGAGAGAAGAGTGCAGGACGTGAGAGATGGCATCATCAGCAGACCTATTTGGCCGATAAGAGGGTCCAAAGTAACAGGGATGGAGGAGCAAATGTGGTTCTTTAAAAGTCTCTCAAAAACCTTCATGACTGTTGATGTGAGGGCAACTGGATGATAGTCATTCAGGCAAGAGGGTTTACTGTTCTTAGGCACAGGCAGGGCGATTCTAGGGTGAGTGGATATCCGGGGCTAAGCCCAAAGACATTCAAATATGTGTCAGAATAAATGGGATACACTTAAAAATATAGGGTAAATATGGTTTAAATGATACTTTAGCTAAGTGCCTTAATTTTTTTAAAGCCATATAATTAAAAAGTATAATATAAATTATATATACATGTGTATGATTAAACATGCAGGGCTCTATTATAGAGCCTATATTTTTTAGCACTTGTAAATGCATTTAGAATACACATACCCTATTGCATAAATAATGTTATGAGATTTATGTATTACATATAAAATGTGGAATATAGAAACATTAAATGATAGAAAAATACTTTTTTTGTGTCGCGGAGCTGATAAACGGTCCGCGCTGCGCAGCTCAAACGAGTAGTGGGATATTATGCTTTTGTTTAGTTTGCTTTTCTTCATATGCAGACAACAGACAAACAAAACTTGAACCGGCAGAAAAAAAATTGGTGTCAGTCTGGAGGCCTGGGCTTTGTTTGTTAACATTTTCGCTAGTGAAATAGAGCAAAAGACAATTTAAGACATTTAAAATTAACTTCTTTATTGAATTGTTGCCCTGACATGTAGAAAAGTCTGCCACAGACCATGCTAACTGTAATGACTGGTCAAAGGCGTGTGGATCCATTTGCAGGAAGATATTTATTAGACAGAGGCAGAATCAAACAGGCAAAGGTCAGCGGGCAAAAAGAGGAATATCAGAGGCAGGGCAGGGACGTAAACAATACCAGGCAGAAGTCGGGGTCACAGGCACAGGTTCAGAGTTCCAAGGTCGGGCAGTCCGGGGTAAAACACAGAGATAGCAAACAGCAGGATGGATAACGCTCAGAAATGTCAGCCGGGGCAAGAACAAGACTTCGCAATGTTTGCATGGAAGTGTGTGTGTGAATGAGGTGCAGGTGTGGTGAGACAATCAGGGCAAATGAGTGATTGGTGACAGCTGTGTGATTGGTGTAATGGTGGATGGGAATGTGTGAGTGCAGTGAATGATGGGAGATGCAGTCCATAGGTGATGTGCAGCTGTAGTGTGACGCAAGAGATGTGGTGAGTGGCAACCAGATTCATGACACTAACAAAACATATAATCCCTCTAAATGCGTGTGTCTCCTAGAAAGACCGTGTATGTATATAATATATTACTATAATTAAATAGCCTATATATAGGCTATTTGTTGCTTCAAAGTGACAGGGCTCAGTAACCAACAACCTAATTTGACAGATGGCAAGATCTGCTATAACTTCTTATCGATGGTTGGCCAGTTTACATGTCAGTCAGAAGTACGAGCTTCAGTGGGCGGTTCCTGATGGGAGTAACCTGTGGTTCGTGATTTTAATGTGCATGAAAACTCAGTGATGATGATGCGTACAGGGCATGGTAATAAAAACATTCAGGGCTTTTCTGAAAACATTCGGGGCTTCAGCCCCCTTAGCCCACCCCTAGCGCCGCCCCTGGGCACAGGGATGATGACAGATTTTTTAAAGGAGGTGGGAACCACAGAGGTAGCAAGGGACTGAAGTAAACAACCCAGCAAGCTGATCAGCACAGGACCTCAGAACATGGCCAGTAATCCCATCAGGTCTGGCTGCTTTCCTGACGTTCACTTTCTTTAGTTCCCTCCGAACCTCGTCCTCCGAAACGGTGATTACATGATCATCGCTGAGTCATTGAGCTGAAAATGTGACTCAATTCTCTCCCTGTATCGGAGTTTTGCGGATCTTACTGCACCTCGGAGAACATAGCATGATGCTTTGTACTCGCTCATGTTACCCGACAGAAGACCGGCATTGTATGTGGCAGTGTGATGGTTAACCGCATCACGGATTCTTCACCTCCCCAGGTCACCTTGAAGGACCTGCCAGTGAGATAGGATTCAAACCATTGAAGTGGAATCCCTGTGATTTCTACTGATGAGTGGGTGGACAGGAGGATCTGATGGTTAACTGTGTCAAAAGCAGCACATACATCCAACAGAATGAGAATCGATGATTTGGAATCAGCTTTTGCAATCCGCAGTGACTGAGAGTAGCGACATCTCAGTTGAATGTCCACGTCTGAAACTAGATTGGTTAGCGTCCAGTAGGTGATTATTTGACAGAAATGAAGATAACTGGTTGAAAACAACTCATTCAAGTGTTTTCGCTATGAATGGAAGGAGAGAGATTGGTCTGTAGCTATCTGTGAGTGAAATGTTAAATGTCTTTTTTTGAGCAGTGTGGTTACCCAAGCCTGTTGAAATGCATTGGGGAAGGTGCCTGTAAGGAGAGATATGTTGATGATGTGTGTGAGTGCTGGTGAGAGTGTAGGAGATATTGCTTGGAGAAGGTGCGAGGGTTTTGGATCTAGAGGACATTGTAGGATGGCTGGAGAGGAGAAGTTTGGATTCTTCGGTCTCCGTGAGGGGTCATAAGGAGAAGAGGGGAGATTTATCAGCAGATGTGGTTGGCCGTTCACATGAATTCAGCACAGATACATCTTCTAAAGACACCAATCTCAGTTTACAACAATTAATTGAGTATTATGAAACCAAGGAATATGTTGTCAAGATATCCCTATGCGTATTTCGTGACTTAAAGTTAACAGAATGTCAAAAGTGGACTATTAAGATATAATGAAAACCAAAAATCTCTACTATACAAAAGAAGACAAATTAGGATGTTTTTTTTTACTGTGATGTAAACATGTAACATAGACTGCAGTAAATTATATGCAGTAGAAAGTGTCATTCTTGTTTTGTAAAGACATTTAACTAAAGCAATCACTGTTTAATGCTGCCTGTTGTGAGTGTTTTTAGGTCGTCGATGAGTGACAAAATGTGTTTGGTTAAAAGCCTTTGCTATAGTTATGATAAGCTGATTTGTGTCAACATTTGTATCAACACTGATGAAACTTGGTCAACTGCGTGAAGACCTCTGAAAGATGATCTAAGTATTGAGAAACGTGTTCCAGCGATTCCAAAAAAAAAAAAACTGTACTGTTGAAATCCCTGGGGCAATGTGTCACTGACTAGTGGTGAAAATGTAGAACTCAGTTATGAGTTGTCATCTGACACTTATCTAAGAAAGGGATTATACACAGGAATAATAACCATACTTTAGTAGCAATTAGTCCTTAATTTATAGTTATAAACAATTAGTTTATAATTAATTTCTAATTACCTCTGCTAACAGTATGTTTCCTGAGGGAAGACAAAGTTTGCCACTGTAAAATGATCCAAAATCAATGCCTCTATAAAATGATCCAAAACTTAAACCACTGCTATAACAATTCAACTGTAACAAATCATGTTCATAAATAGTACCACAGAGCTGAGTAAGGAAACTATGACTCAGGCTTGAGATGAACCACGCTTACACTTGCGGTCGTTCAGGTGGCGTCCTCCACTGGTAGATGTAGAGTATGGAGAATAAAATGTGTCTTTAACATCTTACCCATACATTATTTATTTACCAAACCACACGCAAATTATTGACACCACCATGGAGAATAAATAGAGTCCAAACATGATAGGAAATGGTTGAACTATCACCCACTCATTCTTTACACTTTTCCTCAACTCCCAAGCCATTCATTCAGGGTTCAAAACAAATACACATTTGTAATTACTGGAACAAGCAGACACACTTACTTGTTACATTTAACAAATAATCCTTAAAACCAATAAGCCAACTACGAGAGAAAATGGATCCTTCCCCACAAAATGCAACTAACACCTAAAAGAAGGCAGAACAGGCCTCTGGTTCCGTGACAACCAAAGACAAATATTCTGATAATACTAGTGTTATTGCCCAAAGGATCAGTATTTTGCTTATATAAATGAGAGTGTACAGTATATGTTGATACCTATGCAACACAATAGTGATCTAAGAATCTTTAAAAGTTTGTGCATCAATAACCAATCCAGTTACATATGGAAAATACCATGCTCAGAGACAAAGGGTTGTAAACCTTCTGTCCGAAAGTGTAGATCTCCATTTGTTCTTCACCCCTCCCCCCACAGAGGTGTGACCTCCACAGAACTTAAAATGCCTCACACAATTGTCCCGCCCGTAGTCTGCGGTTCATTTAGAGGATGATGAGCTAGAACACTTCTGGACCCCTAAGTTGGTGCCAGGCTGTGGCCTTGTCTTTCTGTTCACCAAAACTCCCCGGATTTCAGCTGGGTCTCTCAAAAGGAAGACGAAGCTGTACATATAGGATTATTTGGGGAACTTTTTGTCCTACATACACACTAAGTCATTTAGACATTTGCAACAGTTTGTTTTTTTACTCATACAGATTGTTTGTCTGCAGTCAATCCGTTTTGCAGTTCTTTAAACTGTTGTTTTCACTTGCAAATCCCTGTTCACAGACTTGCAGTGCTTTTGACTGTATTTTGGTGAAAATTAAATTAAAGTCAGAAGAATGCAGATCATATTTATTTTGTGTTACCTGGAGTGCTGCTGTCCTGTAGAGTTTAGCTCAAACACACCTGAGCAAGCTAGGTGTCATCAGAATTACTAGGTTTACAGGCAGGTGAGTTTTCTTCAGGGTTGGAGCTAAATTCTGCAGGACATCGGCACTCCAGGACCGATGTTGCCTACCCCTGTCCTAGACCAAGTGGACACTGTGCTTGCTTAGCCAATACTTTTAGAAACTTCTACCTGCTGATGCCTCTTTTAGTTTTGAGGCACAATTCCAGAAAATTTATCTACATTTCCTAGACCTCCTAAAGTCAGTACTACCTTTATTCACGAGTTTTCTGAGATTCTGTCTAATCAAGTGTCTCAGGCCGTAGGTCTTACAGGATTTCAACATTTGTGATGTCATCTAAAAACTTTATGAGCCTTATGGACCCACTCAATTTTGTACAGTTGGTCTCCAGCCCTAAACATAACAGAGGTCATACATTGTATCTTTTTTTGACTCGTGGTTTCTCTGTACTTCATGAAATATTTGATACTGGCATCTCTGGTCATTACCCTGTGGTGTTTGAACTTCTCATTTCATATGACCAGCCCATCCTTTCTTGACTTGTACATTACTCTCGTGCCTTTCATGCTAATACTGCTCTTATTAGTCTTATTTCAGTTGCAACTTCTCTCAAATTCTAATGCCTCTCTGTCATCTTGTATGGATACTGAACATCTGGTTGAAATGTTCAACTCTGCCTGTTGTTTTACAGCTTTGAATGCAGTTGCTCCACTTAAGCGTAAGAAGTGTGAGGTCAGTTCTACTCCTCAACCCTGGTTAAATGCACTCGCACTCTCAGAGAAGAGTGCATGAGGGATGAGTGCAGGTGGAAAAAAAGGATGGATGTGCTCCAGGTTTCCTACCAAATTTTGTAACAAATAAACAAACACTGCCTAACTGACACGTTTCTGTTAGTGAGGCAAAATATTTCAAAGCCATAAATTATGTTTTTAATCCCACTGTTTGCTCAGTTCCTGTTGTCAACATTGAAATGTGCACACAAATTTCAGATTTGTATTGTTCAGAAAATACAAGATATTAGATAACACCTCTCTCTTGAAATAGATCACTCTCAACTGGTCCTTTCATCCAACAGCTTTACAAACTTTCAGCCAGTGTCTCAACCTCAAGATCATTTCTCAGATGAAACTCACATTTTGGCAGTCAGATGTATTGCCTTGTCATCTGTTTGGAGAGGTTTTAGACACAATCTGCCCCACCCTCTTAGCTATTATAATCTTTTTAATAAATGGGGAGTTTCCAGGAACAGTCCCTATTGAAAGGCGTTCATCTTGACCCCACTGGAGGTACACCTGGACACTTTTAATATTCTAGACCTGTTTCAATCTGGTTCTAGAATGCTGCATATCACTGTGTTGGCATTGCTGAAGGTTCTACAAACGTCATTCTGCTGTCCATTGATTCTGGCTCATCTGCTATACAGATACTTTTAGATTTGAGACTAACAAATAAAAAATAAATTTTGGCAAGTGAATGAAAATAAAACCAAAGTGCCTCTACTCGGTAATAATGCTACCAACAACTCCATTAAATCACAGTTAGGTTTCTTAAGAAATAATATCATGCAAAAACTATTGGAGTCCATTTTGATCCTCTTCTCCAATTTGATAAGCATGTAAATGCAGTTGTAAAGAGTATCCTTTTCATCTTAGACCAGTGGCAAAAGTGAAATACTTTCTTTCTAGTAAAGACCTTGAAATTGTAATTCATGCACTAATTTACTCTCAATTGGATGACTGTAGTTCTTTGTACATTGGCCTACCTCAATCTACCTCAGTCTCGGTTACAGATGGGTCAAAATGCAGCAGCCAGATTCTTAACATGAACTAAGAAAAGGGATCATATCTCCACTGTCCTTGTCTCATTGCACTGGCTCCCTATAACATTTAGTCGACTTTAAGATTCTTTTTCTTTGCATACAGGGCATTGCATAATTCTGCTCTGGATTATATTTGTGATCTTATTAGACAAAATAAAGTCTCTAAGTCATTAAGATCTTATAATCAATATATTTGATCCGTCCCCCATTCTCGTTATAAATAAAAAAGGTGATCAAACTTTCTCAGTAGTTGCCCCAAAGCTGTGGAACAGTCTATCTTTGAACATTGCTTTTAAATCCAGTTTAAAGACATATTTTCACTCTCTAGCATTTGACTAATGCTGTGTGTGTACTTTAAATAGTTGAATTGGTGTTAAATTGGTATTTTATGTATTTAAATTGTATTTAATTGTTTTTAATACTTGTTTTTAATCTCCGTTATTTCTTTTTTTATTTTATTTTAAATTCAGATTTATTTTTATTGTAAAGCACTTTGGAGATTCGGATGTAATGGTAAAAGTGAAGATTGCAGCAGCATCCAACGAAACCTGACAAAAATGATGAATGTAAGGGGAGGACAGTTGTGATTACTGTAAGAGAGTGCAGAAAAAACAATACGATATCAGGAGAAATGAACAGCATTTCTCATCTACTGCTCACCTTCAGTCTCAGTCCCTCATGCTTAAACTCAGCTGCTGACTAACTTCCCTCTACTTTACAACAAAGATGGAATTCTCCTTGTTAACAGAACAAAACAACTGTTATTGTTATGATGACAGTCTTGCGTTTCCCGTTTTGCGCTGAAGGAGTTAAGTTGAAAGGTTTTCTGAGCTCCACCCTTCCTGTTTGCTTCTGGTTCCTCTGCTTCCTAGTTACTCCTATTGTCATAGTGACTCATTATGCACTATGCTTCTCATCTGGTATGTGACAACCAAATATGCTCTTACTCTGCCTATGTATTAAATGTGCATCCTGGTATCTAGAGTTTATGTCCAACTCACTGGCCCATAGGTGTCAAATCACTTAAGACAGGTCAAGAAAAATATTAAATGATCACCAAAAGATTATTGTAACAAGAGTTAAAAAATAATATGATCAACAGAAGTCTAAAAACGAAGTCTACGCTTCTGCTGGTCTAATATTTCTCTCTCTGTTTTCTTGTTACATGTGTGTGTGTGTGTGTGTGTGTGTGTGTGTGTGTGTGTGTGTGTGTGTGTATGTTTATGTGGTTTATGAGGACACACATTTGTATAATGACATGGGTATGACATAGTTATTACAAGGAGAAGGTGATTTATGAGGACATTTTCAGTGTCCCCATAATTTAAAATGCTTATAAATCATACAGTGTGCGTTTTTTGGGGGGAAAGTTGAAATGCACCGTCTCCTGTGAGGGCTAAGTTTAGGTGTAGGGTAGGTGTAGGGCAATAGCACATACAGTTTGTACAGTATAAAAACCATTACACCTATGGAGAGTCCCCGTAAACCATAAAAACCAACATGTGTGTGTGTGTGTGTGTGTCTTGATGTCTTCATAGCCCCCTCCCTGAGCAGCATCTCAAAATGCTGCATGAAACTCATGAAATGCATGAAACTCATGAAAATGCTTCATGTGTAAAAAGGCTGTGCCTGAAGCTAAAAAATGCTGCCATCGGAGACACATTCCAAGGAAGGAAGGCATCAAGGCACGCCCAAATCTAACGACAGTCTTCCAGTCTTTTAAGATGTGGTAAGTGTTTATGATCATAATGACTATGAATGTATCTCTGTGATGTATCTGTATTGTACAGTTGTGCTGATTGGACTGGGCTCATATAACCTTGAAGTCTGGGCAGGCTCCTAACAGCTGTTGTGAACCGAGTGCTATGTCTTTCCTGGTAAGCACTGCCGGGCTGCCAGCTATTCAGGCTCTACTGGGTGTGATTGAATCCACAGTTCTTTGTTTACTTATCTGAATATGTTTTTGACGTGACAGTAACTTGTGATGATTAATGCTAATAATGACAAATGTCTGTGAGCCTTTTCTGCTGTCCCATGGCAAAGATTCTGCCAGAAAATTGTCTGTTCACAACATGCAGTGTTTAAGTGATTGATTTTATCAGCTACATTCTGACAGATAAGCAAAATCTCATAAATACACACAATTTCAAACTTCCATGTCAAACTCAAATATTTCAGTCAAAATCATATTCTCTTCTGTCAGATTCAAACCTCAGCCACACGAAAGCTAACACATAGCCTACATAGATTACTCCGCTGCTAGAACACCAGTCAGACCAGTTCAAGACACTGTTGCAAAAACCTCTTTTTGGGAATCAGGAGTCATTTTGCAAGTGAGTGTCTGTTAATGGACAGGCGTGGAGACAGTAAAGAATATTTGTGAATTCAGTATGTAAACACAAGTACTGTCAAGCACTGCACAGTAAAATAAACTAGGTTGTAAAAATGCTGGGACAAACTTTTATATTGGCTTGAAAAAGCCTTGCCTGAATGCTTGCTTAGCTTGTTGTTGTTGTTTGTACAAGTTTAAATTTAGGGTGAAGTGAAAAGTCGTTTTAGCATGTTAGTAGGATTTAATTTGCATGTTGTGAAGCAGTAATTTTCCATTGGTTTTGGTTTCATATAATAACACTTGTTAGGTTGGTGTTGGTCAGAAAAAGTACATGATGAAGTTCAGACGAAGTCTGATCGAGCAAAGTGGCGTACACAACTAAGATTATTAAATAAACTCATTTCATATCATTATCACTTAATTTTCTGCTTTGTAGACTTATCTTACTTCCTCTGTCAATCTCTCAGGAGCATTTTTTGTGCCTTTATGTCAACTCAAACTTTCAAACTCAAAGCACTGAGATGATCCTGAGCCCCAGTTTGTAAAAACCTGCTCCACGCAAATGCAGTGTGCAATTCTGTTACGCCATCTAACCGAGGTACAGCAAGTCCAGTTCTGATCACTAGATGTCATTGTCAGACCAGAATATCGCCATTGTGGATTTAAAGCTCATCAGAGGCTATAATCAGTAGTTGCTGGATCATCTTTCTATTTACTGGTGTGTTAACTGTTACTTATAACTCAATACAACATTCTTTAATTTACTGAACAATGGGAAAATAGCTTTTTTTAAATACATGACCACCAATGTGACACATAATGTCTTGATATATAGACTATTGGGGCAATAATGTATGAAAATTACTATTTCAGACAGAGTTATTTCAATAGCCTTGTCATTTGACACAAATTCAGAAATTCTCATTATTCCACATACATTTGTTACTGTTCTCTATACTCTGTATGCAGATGTTTATTTATAAAACCTCAAGGCTGAGGTTTTAGCTTTGTGTTTATTTTCACACAGTTGTCAGCTAATATTCTGCAGAGACTCATGAACGGATTGACTGAGTACATTTGAGATAAGTGTACAGTTGAAACAACTGAAATAACTTGAGTACACAAAGATGAGCCGTGATTTTTGCTCCACACGTGTGTTTTAGTGTTCTCTTTAATCGTGTTGAAATGCGTGTGTCTTTCCACTCTGAAGATATTGGCAAAAGTTTTTGTCTTTTCCACAATGAATAGCCTATTATTATTTTATGATTGTTAAACTTAACATATACAATTGCAAACGTTACTCTGTGCTCTAAAAAAAAATAGACCTATTTTATGACATTGTGCAATGCAAGGTCTTTTCATAATCTAGAGAAACATGCGATCATGTCAGTGGGGTGTCGTATTGCTTCACATGCTGTTTAGTTGTACAGTGTTATGATAATAGGATAAAAGTCACATTTACACATATGCTATATTTGTGATATATCAACTGTCTATTATTAATGGACATATTTTCTAACATGAATGTTAAAATTATTATATAGCATTTTAAGAAATATACAAGGTGGCAAAGTGGGTACAGTTGAGACACCCTTTATAGCTTGCTATGTACTGTATAAAGCAACAGTTAAACCATAGAAAATAAAATGCATACAGAGGCTGTGTTGGGGAACAAATGTCCCCACAAGTATAGCAATACCAGTAAATTCACTTTATGGGAATATTTTTAGGTCCCCGTGAAGAAGCTTATAATCATACAGAATGATTGAAAATGTAAAAATGCAAGTTTTACAATAAGAAAGTTGCAAGTTTATTTAATTTTTTTGTCCTGTTATCTGTGCTTGACGAAGACTTGATGATCGAAACGTTGCAATAAAAAGTCTATTTTCATGGAGCAGTTAATTCAGTTGGCGGACATTATGTTTGTTAATTTGCTATAGTTTGATTATTATTTTTGTTCTGTACTTGAGCCCTATTTGGGTTTGTGGGATGTGCGCACATCCTTACACTTTGGCTTTTAAATATGTTTTAGGTCCCCGTGATGAAACAAGCTTATAAATCATAAAGAATGATTGAAAATGTAAAAATGCAGAAGGTTTCGAGGGATGTGTAGGTTTAGCGCTAGGGTTATAGAATATACAGGTACGTGTTTTGTTATTTTTACTGTTATGTTTACATTTGTAATGTTTGTCACATATTTTCTAGTCTTGAATATTTGTTCCTATTTTGTTTAACTGAATCTAAATTTAAAAAGAAAAAAACTTTATTTTTAAACGAATTATTTAAAACTGTAATTTTGTAATTTATTACATTTGCTATAAATGTTTAGCCAGCTTTAGAGCATTAAGAATTGTTTAATACATTTGGGTGTCTCAACTGTACCATGCTACGGTTTCAACTGTACACTATATGGGTACATTTGAGACAAAAATGTACCTCATGTTTATGAGCTAATATTGGAAAATATAAACAACTTATGGCTATGACCAATTTATGATATTTTAGTACACAAGCAAAAGAAATATAAGGTGAAAAATCCCTTAATTTAGCATCATTTTTTTTGTAGTGATGAAAAAAGCAGAAAGTGTCTCTACTGTACTCAGTCTACCCTACTGATTCATTATAGACTTATATATATATATATATATATATATATACACAATAATTATGAATATGAATATATATATATATTTATATATTCATATTCATAATTATTGTCTATTCTCTTCATTAGTAGAGTTTTTCTATTTCCTTAATTATATGTTGTCTGCACTATGTTTGTTCTTTCTGTACTGAAAGCTTATGAAACCAAGACAAATTCCTTGTGTGTGCAAACACACTTGGAAATAAAGCTCTTTCTGATTATGAATATGATCTATTTTCCGTGTAGTGATGAAAAAAGCAGAAAATGTCTCTACTGTACTCAGCTGCCCTGAACACTGCATAAACGACTTGATATAAAGATGCATAAATTACTTCTTGTTTTATGCCACTAAATCAAACTTCAAAACTAATCTGGTTAAAATGGTTCACTAGGTGTCAGAATATAGAGACAGCCTCCTTCACCTCAACATGAAATCAAACTTGGACCTTATATTTACTTTCCTAATGCATGATAATTTGCACGATTCACGACCCATCGGGTTATTGTACAGTGAGTTGTTTGATCATCTTTGTTTACTGGTGTTTATTATTGCTTACAAATAAACAGATCTACCACACCGTCCACTTTACTGAACAATGGAAACATTATCCTTTCTTTCTTTTTTTTTTTTTGCTGTCAAACATCATTAATATAAAACAAGTTCTTAATGTAATCAGTAATAACTCAAAAGTTTGTTCTGTTACTTGTTTATTTAAATTAATTTGTCATTTCAAGATGACTGCATAAATTCTCATTTTACTTTCTATACAATACATTCTACCTCAGTTTTAAGTTTTAAAACCTTAAAATCCTTTAATCTATTTGCCTACAGGTACAGTTTTTATCATCGGTTTTATTAGTTTATCCTACATTTAAGTTTATGTAGCCTTTGTTTTTGAACATTTGCCAATGCTCTTGGATCTGAGACTGGTCAAAAGGATTTACCTAGTAAACTTGACTACAAATCCCATAATCCCTTGCGCTGGTCAGGGGGGCGGGGCGCAGCGGGGTGACGCACACTTCTCCACACTCACTTTTATCAAAAGTTTGGAAAGAGAAGCGATGGTTGGGTTGCTTGATCCCATTATTGACCAGTGCAAGTGAAAACACATCGTGGGGTGTATTTTTATCAGACTAATGATGATTGGTTTCACAGCAACATCACTGGGATGTAATAGAGGATGCATTTAATGGTAATTCGGATCAACGATTTGATTTGTTTTGTTTTGAGAGTAATTAATTAATTTTCAGCCTGTTCATCATTCATTGGATTAAACCGCTGGAGATGTATAAATCACTTTCATGCTACTTTTATGTTCTTTTTGGAGCTTGACACATTTGTAGGGTGCAAATGACTCATCAAATGATTAATTGTATGGACAAATACAGCTTAAACGATTTTCAATATATTTTTTGATGCTTTCCACAGAGGAAAGGCAGAGGAAATGTTGACAGAATTTCCCTTGGGTGAACTCTCCTTTTTTGACATCCACTTTTAACTGAATTGTTTTACAAAACCTTAAAGGGGTCATATGATGTTGCTAAAAAGAACATTATTTGGTGTAATGCAATATGTTTATGTGGTTTAAGGTTAAAAAAACACATTATTTTCCACATACTGTACATTATTGTTGCTCCTCTATGCCCCGCCTTTCTGAAATGCTTAGATTTTTACAAAGCTCATCGTTCTGAGAAGCGAGGCATGCTCGGATTGGCCAGCTATCCAGTGCGTTGTGATTGGCCGAATGCCTCAAGCGTATGAGATGCCGTGTCCCGGCGCGACGATAAAACAATAACACAACAAAACCATAAAACCCACTATAACGAGGCATTTGTTGTATGCATTGGGGACATAATTACTGATTATACTGTCTTTTTACTTGTCGTGTTATATTGCACCATGTAAACATTACCATGTCTGCATTTGTGATCGGAGGAACGACAAACAACAAGCAATACCCTACACTGCTCAAAACTCGCGTATGAATCGTCAGTGGCAAATTCTATAAATAAGAAAACGTACTTACAGGCCATGAGTCAGAAGCGCCAGACTGCCCTGACCTGTTCTTGAACCGTGCTGTAAACACAACTTAACCACTGATTTCTAGTTGTGTCCTCTTTTGGAAGCCCAAACAAAGTACTTTCGCTTTCACAACGAAAAACAGCATCTCCAGGATATGGCGCCGACGGCAGCAACAATACTACAGCGAGAATAATAGTTCCGAAGTTTTCATGTTTAAAGCTTTTTTATTGCGTATGCATTTGGGCGGTGTTTTGCAAATCTTCCCACACCGTGACATAGAAATGTGGGGCTTGTTTGAATGAGCGTGGTCGAGTTTGAACTATGCACAAACAGCTTGTAACACTCCAAAGAGAAAGGAAAACTTGAAATCATATTACCCCTTTAGGACCCACAGCTTCTTATACAATCAGACTCATCAGCTGGAAGTTCAGACAGTAAGAGAATACCAGACAGAAGGTTTGATTGAAAACTTCAGTCATCAATACACTCTGATACTGAACAGTTGGGCAGCATTGATAGTAAATATGCATATTTCACAATGATTTCTCTGATTAAGTATGAGTGAGCTGAGGCATCACCTGTAGTCTTTATCCTGGAGTTTATCCTGGTTCATCTCTGCTGCTGGTCTGTCTTAGTTCTCCTACACAGTGATTCTCCATAAAAAAGATAAGATAATCCATATTGTGGAGCTGTTTTCCTCTCTACCTCTAAAACCACAACTGAAGTTATGGTGCGACCAAGTAGTTCTGGTTTACAAAACAGTGTCTCAGTGACTGAACCAGCTTGACTGTTTTTTTTAATATTGAAAAAGGAATATGGTAATGGAAAGATTTGTTGACAGTAGATAAATGTAATGTTTGTGCTTGTGTGTGTGTAAATTAAATATTTGCTAATTGCAAAACTAACTTCTACATCCTTTTAATACCTGCAGATGTTTAAAACTATTTATCTTTATGTACAAAGCCCACATTTTGTCATTGTAATTTGTATTTATTTATCGCTTGTGATAAATGTTGTATTTATTAATGTGTCTTTTAAAAACATGATTGTGTTAAAGTGGTCTGCTCAGGAGCTCAGGTTCACACTGTGTGTGTCTTTTTGTCCTTTGCCACGTCATAGAAGAGGGTGTGTATCATAATCCTGTTTTTCTGCATGACACGTCATATGGTTAATACTTTCCCAGATAGCAAGAGAGCAGGTGAAAACCATTGAATCGATGTTAAAAATAGTTGATTTGTCTATGTTAATGGCATTGAATTAATATCAATTTTGCACCCGTAATTAAAGGTGGGGTATGCTTTTTTTTTTAAATGCCTTAGAAAACGAGTCGGGGTCGAGCACCACAACAAACTTGTAGCCAATCAGCAGTAAGGGGCGTGTCTACTCGTGATGCGGAGGAGAGAACGCTCATCAGTGCACTTGACAGACATTAGCCAAGCGACGACAGAAAGATAGAGATGGCGGATAAAAAAACAAGAGGAAAATATTTGCGGAACAAAAGAAGGCTTACACCATGTCTACGCAGGACGCGACAAAGCGACCGTTGAAAATCATTAGAAATTTGTGTCAATATGTCATAAAAAGAACGCGGCAGCAGTTTACTGTCTGTGATTTGTCATGTCGCGCCACGCACATCCGGTGTAGAGGAGGTGTTATGATAAGGCAAGAAGTAGGACCCATGTAAATATCGGATCAGCTTTCCAGCACTGGAGAGAACTCAAGTAGTGGGAAGGCCAAGGTTGCTTTTATCTCTTTTCGATGGGTGAGTAACTTTGGTTTTGCTTTGTTTCTGTAACCCCCATAAGAAGTTCTTATAGGAAGGTGATTCTTATAATTGCTAATGTTATATTATATTATTGCCCTTATTTTAATGATCCAATCATAATGCTGCAAACAACCTGAAATTAGTAAATCTGCCTAGCAATTGTTGAGCAGTCATGAACGGGTATTTGTGATTGGTTAAATATTTCAAGCTCCGCCCCTGCTCTACAAATAGAATGGATGTGAGAGTGTGGGAGATTGGAAGAAGATTATGAGCTGTAAGGAAAGATTAAGCTTCAAAAAACTTAACGAAATTGTGTTACTGTTTGAAAGAGTAAAAAACGGGAGCATATGCATCAGAAAGGGGTGCAAGAGATTTGTTAACTGTATTTTTGTTGATTTCGTGAAAGAAAATTGAATCTCGGCCAGGTTTTTGGTTTTCCCTTGAACTCTCTTCTGGATAAAAGTTGGTGAGCCACCCAGCGTGAATTGGTGATCTTCAATTGATTTGTGCAGAGTGCCCTTGCATCCAGCATTTCGGTAGGACTGTAAATTACGATCTATGGATTTCCCCCGCTAGAACATTTGCTTGATATCGAACCAAACGGAACTTTACTCCATGTGAATTGGAACAACTAATCTGAGCTCAGCAATGTGAACTGAATGGACAGAACTGGTGATACTTAATTCATCAAGTGATACACATACACTGATACCGCACACACCTGTTATTGTATTATTTTATTTGTTTTTCAAATAATACAAGTTATCTTTTTGTATGTAAATACTTGTTGTTTCTGATTCCAACCCTTCCTAAGGTGAATTGTTGAATTGGGGTTTTCAGACTACTGTATATATTAATTCAACCGAATCTAGTGTGTACTTACCCATACCTGGGTTACACAGTAAAACGTGGCGAGCCAGTCAGGAGCAGATTTTGATTTCACGCAATCCCTTTTACTAAGTTTTTTTTTATTTTTGTGTGTATCTTAATATAATCCATTGGCTATAAATAACATGGATATCGTACTAAAGGAAAATCTGAAAGTTCCAAATTGTGCTTTGATAAGTGGGTTATCAAACACCACTGCTGACGATGAAGTTTTTGAGTTTTTTAATAAGTATGGAAGCTGCATCACTGCATCACCAGCTGCATCACTGTCTGGTACGGAAACTGTTGTGCAGCAGACCGCAAGACCCTCCAGCGGACAGTGAACACCGCTGCAAAAATCATTGGTGCCCCTCTCCCTCCATCCTGGATATTTTCCTTACACGATGCTCCAGCAAAGCAAAAAGTATCGTGGAGGACCCCACCCACCCCTCCCACAGTCTCTTCCAGCTCCTACCCTCAGGTAGACGGTACCGGAGTATCAGAGCCCGCTCCGCCAGACTGCTCAACAGCTTTTTCCCCCAGGCTGTGAGAGCCCTGAACTCACATCACACCGCCCCTCTCTGAAACCCCAAACAACACCCCCCCCCCCCCCACC